>MU788071.1:79857-90374 GCA_026770625.1 Nicotiana glauca | reverse complement strand
ATATATATATATATATATATATATATATATATATATATATATATATATATATATATATATATATATAAAAGTATGATTCTCAGTCATCTCTCTTCTCCATCAAATTAGCGGAATCGACGGTCATCTTCGTGGTGGTCGTTAGAATCCTCGTCGGCATCAGAATCATCAACGTCATCATCCACTATTGGATCATCCTCTTAGGCGAACAGATCTGGCCATGGCTACGCCAGAGAAGATTTAAGGGTCGGGTTTTTGTTCGTCTCAATTTTAGTTTTAATACAATATATATAGTATTTTGCTTGGCCGGAAAACGCCTTCTCCGCCGAACTTTCTTCGTTTCTTTGCTATTTCAGTTACATACAATGACACATATATTATATTCTGTACAAATACACTCAAATATATTATATTTTTGTATAATACATTATTTTTTGCTTGTATTTATATATTCTGAAGGTCTATATTTTTTTAATACATCCGAATATCACTTGTATTTTATTTTTTATTGTTTGAATACAGTCGAATTGAATACGGTGAATTAAATACAATATATAATAGTAAATAGTGAATAGTTATGAATTAAATACAATGTATAAAGTTGAACTGAATAGAATGGTATACAATGTATTTCTTGATTACCTCACTCTATTTATAAATACAGTCGCGCGAATACATAGAATACAACATAGTAGTAGCGAATTTTAGGTAGAATTGATTTTGTTGAGTTAAATTAGGAGTAATACATGCTAATTGATCCTCTTTCTATTATTAAACAACTGGACTCCACTATTTTTTAGACAATTTCTTTCATGAATATAGTAGTCTAAATACAACGAATACATTCGCACAACTGGACTCCCCTATTTTTAGGCAAATTTCGCTACTTTATTCATGAATACAGTAGCGCAAATACAGGGAATACAATCACGTTGCAATGAAACTTACATAGAATTGATTTTGTTGAGTTAAATTAGGAGTGATACACGCTAATTGATCCTCTTTCCATTATTAAACAGCTGGATTCCCCTATTTTTAGGCGAATTCCGCGATTGTATTCATGAATACAGTAGCACGAATACAACGAATACAATCACGTAACAAATAAATAGTAGTTATAGGAAGTAATTATGTATATGGTAGCTATAAAAATTAATAGCCACTAAACAATAGTGATTTCTGAAAATATGTGTTGTTTTCTAATGAATTATATAATTACTAAATAAGATCTTTTTTCTTTTATCCATATATAATATATCAAACAAAAAAATTATTTTTAAGATATTTTGGTAAAGTTACTCATAGATCAATATGGGTAAAAAAACAGTCGAACTTTAGATGGGTTGAGATGCGTTGGATTAAGATGGCTTGAGTTCAACAAATGTGCGAGCCAATAACGATGGGTTGAGCGGGTCATTTGGGCTTGGGCGAAATTTGACAGTCCTAGATATGCTCATAAAGAATCAGAGTAACCCAATGCCGAGGGATATTATTGAAGACGCAACACATATTTTGAATGAAGTAGCTGATATATTGGCCAAAAATGCATCTCTTAGGGGAGAATCTGTTTACCTATCAGAACACCTGATGTCTGGCTATAATTATATATTTTTCGTATATTATTTATCTTACATTTTGGTATTTTAATGTTAAATTGTACTATACTTGTGCTTAATTCAGTTTATTTTATGTGTAGGTACTTTGAAAATAAAATTATGAACAAAATAGAGATTTTATGTGTAGTTTATACACTACAAGGATGGATTCCGAAGCAGATGTTAGGTAAGACCCAAGTAGACGTGTGACGAACCGGTCAGTCGTCTCATGAGTTACCGCTCTGTTTCCCCTATTTCTATTTCTTTATGCTTCGTTATCTGTATTTCATGTGATCAAGTTGATTAGTTTGCATTCGGAGAGGATTTGATAAGAAATGAGACACTTAGTCTCTTTTAAGAAGGTTTAAGTTGGAAAAGTCAATCGGATGTTGACTTATGTGTTAGAGGGATCGTATATGAGTTTCTATGGTTCGGTTATCTTCGGGAGGTAATTTATGACTTAGGAGCGTGATCGAGATTGGTTTTGGAGGTCCGGAGTAGAATTAGGCTTGAATTGGCTAAGTTGATATTTTGGCAATTTTCGGTTGATAAGTGAGATTTTGATCCGGGGGTCAGAATGGAATTTCGAGGGTTGCAGTAGCTTCGTTATGTGTGTAAAATTTCAGGTCATTCGGATGTAGTTTGGTTGGGTTTTTGATCGAAAGCGTATTTCGGAAGTTTTTAGAAACTTAGGCTTGAATTCGATGAGTTATGGATAATTTTATGTTGGTTGAGGTGTTTTGATGATTGGAATAAGTTTGAATAAGGTTTTAGGTTGTGTTGGTGCTTTTGGTTGAAGTCCCGGGGGCCTCGGGTGAGTTTGGGTGGTCAATCGGACCATTTTTGGTGTTTGAAAGTTGCAGATTTGGGGAGTTCAGATGTTGCAGAGATTATCTCTTCGCGTTCGCATGAGGAGCCTCGTGTTCGCGAAGAAGGAAGGGAGGAAGGTCAGGAATTAGCCTTCGCGATCATGAGATGGCTTCGCGTTCGTGGAAGGCTGAGGATCAGTGCATCGCGTTCTCGAGTGATGGTACGTGATCGTGAAGAAGAGTGTCAGTCAGATGGGGCTAAGACTAAGGTATTTTTGCTAATCGCGTTCGTATAAGGGGCGTCGCATTCGCGTAGGTGTGGGAAACGGAAGCATTGCATTCGCAGGGTTTGTGTCGCGTTCGCGTAGTGTATTGTTGAGGTCTTGGAAATTTTCTCTTCGCAATCGCGAGGCTTATGCCTGATCGCAATGAAGGAACGGGCAGAGCTGGACAGAATATTTTAAGTCATTTCATCCCCGAATTTGGGGCTCATTTTCCCCATTGTTGATCATTTTGAGAGCTTTTTGAAGGAAATTAAACAAGGATTCAAGGAGAAACATTTGGAGATAAGAATTTCGGATCTAAAACTCAATTCAATTGTAAAATCTACCTAGAAATTCATGGAAACTTAAGCTAAAAATGGAAGAACTAGGGCTTGGGAATTTGAATCTTTGATTGGGTATTTGGAGGACCATTTGGGGTCCGATTTGAGAGATTTTGATATGTATGAACTCATGGGAGGATAAGGAACCCGTTGATGTAAAAATTTCTGAGTTTCGAGAAGTAGCCTCGTGGGTCGAATTTTGGTAATTTCGGGATTTGTGCCCGTTGTTTATTGTTTTCGCTTGGGGTTTTTCCCCTTAGCATATTGTGATGTATTCGTTCTAGTTTTGGATAGATTCGACGCACGGGGAGGCCAATTTGAGGGGTAGAGGCGACGTGAGTTAGAGAGTTTGCCGGTTCGAGGTGAGTAATGATTGTAAATGATGCTCTGAAGGTTTGAAATCCCGAATTGCACATCGTAGTGCTATATTGAGGTGAGACACGCGCTTGATGATGAGCGTGGGGTCATTTACTATTGGGGATTTTGACTTCGTCCGTCCCAACTGATGATTTTACTACGCATTTGACTGAAACTTATTTGTTATCATAATGTTTTGGGATGATTGCCATATTTAGGGATTTGTGTCAATTATTTGAACCCTTTGGGAATTTTTATCACTATTTCCTCACTGTCTTGACTTATTACTTGAACTTAGTCATGCTGTTTTCCACTGTTTTACAACTCAACCACTTTTACTCAATTTTGAGACTTAAATGATATTTCTAAATGATGTTTTGGATTGAGAACTACTGTTTTACTAATGCCCGAGGGGCTGGTGAGTATTTTGATTGAGTGCGGCCGAGGGCCATATGTGAGGATATACTAAGTGATATGAGGCCGAGGGCTTGGGATACATATATACACCACCAGGTGGCTTGAGTGATGTGAGGTCGAGAGTCGAGATTTGATGCCACGAGATGGTTTAATATTGCGTTTGGGCTGTAAGGAGCCCCTCCGGAGTCTGTACACCCCCAGTGAGCGCGGGTACCCATTGTGATATGAGAGTGAGCCCGAGGGGCTGATACTGTTCTGAGAGTGAGCACGAGGGGCTGATATTATTTTGAGAGTGAGCCGGAGGGGCTGATAATATTCTGAGAGTGAGCCCAAGGGGTGAAACTTTATGTGTTTATCTTCCATATTTACTTACCATTTTTAACTGTTAAACTATGATTTTGTGCCCGAGGGGCGGATTTCTATGCTTATCTGCACTAATTGTTTTGCATTCATTTGTGCAATTATTGAAAAGACCATTTTCAAAGAATTTTAAACGGAGTTAAGATATTTTGAGAGATTTCACAGCTTCATTGCTTTCCTAAAAGATTTTATACCGTTTCTATACAACATGTTGATTTGCTTTAAGTGATTTCATACCGCTCAGTTGTTATTTACCTTTATTACTCATTGAGTTGGAGTACTCACTTTACTCCCCGCACCTTATGTGCCCATTCTGGTATTTATACACCCGGTAGCGGGTTTTGGCTAATCGGAGGCAGAATTATTGGAGTTTAGCGAGGTGGATGCCAGCGTCCGTAACACCGCTTTTCTCCCTTTTCGTTTATCAGTCATGTTTTGTATATTTCAGATCTTATAGTTGTATTTATACTCTAATAGACGCTCGTGACTTGTGACACCCTTGTATCGGGTTGTGTTTTGGGTTGTTTTCCGCACATTATAAAAATCTTTTTGCTTAGTTTGCGGTTATCTATTCATACTTAAATTGTTTATTAATATTTAACTATTTTGAAAAAGGTGAAATGGTTTATTTGGCTGGCCTTGTCTTCATGAGAGGCGATATCACAACCGGATCGGGGTTTGGGTCGTGACAAGTTGGTATCAGAGCCTAGGTTACATAGGTCTCACGAGTCATGAGCAGGTTTAGTAGAGTCTCGTGGATCGGTACAGAGACGTCTGTATTTATCCTCGAGAGACTGCAGAATCTTTTGGAAAACTTCACATTCTTGAATTCTTATCGTGCGTCTTTGATTCAGCTTGAAAAGTAACTCTTGTAATTCCTTCCACGCATTCGCATGCGCGCATGAGCGCTCAGTATCAGATGTACCTTGACGGCTTGTGATTACCTATTCAAGGGGCGAGATGTGATCTCTGTGAGTTTGATGTTGGTCCAGTCTAGGGACTTGAGGCTGGATCTTTGCCCATGGCGTGAGCACCGATGTACTGATTGTGTGAGAAAGTGTTTTGAACTTATATGTTCGGTATTGTCCCTATTAGTGGAAGTGACGGCTGAATAACTATGTGATGAGTATGTTAGTACTGCGAGATGTATTTATATGACTTGGAAGTGACGAGGAAAGCCTGCTGGAGGATAGAAGAACTATTAGGTGTTGGAATTCCATCTTGATTCGAGGTATAGCCACGAGTTATGGGCATGTGAAGGATCTTTTAATATTTCCCAGTTGAGAGTGAAGTAAATTTCATGTTGCGGTATGAGTTAAGACTCAGGAAGACTAAGTGACTACGTATAGTTTATGATGGTAGAAGGTATACAAAAATGCTAATTGAAGGCAAAGCAGGTGGGTTATCTCCTGCGAAGAATTCTGGGGTTGTGTGACCCTTATGTGACTGTTAGAAGATCTCATGTGCACGTGAAAGTAAGTGTTGAGATTTTAATTTTTGGTCGCTTAAGAGAGTGGGCTTAACTGTTGCGAGAATGAGTGTGAGATTTGCGGAAGATTTAAAGTACTACATGATCTGTGTTTTCACAAGCTTACAAAGGATTTGAGTTTAATCTCACTATGGTATTGTGGCATCAATAGAGTATAAATGCTATAAGTTATTAAGTGTATTTTGATATATGGCTTCGAGCCAAGTGGGGGAGTCTATTGTGAGTAGTTGATTGCATAGTTAGGTGCTATGTTGGTCCCAGTTTGAGGCGTGCGGGTGAATCAGTTATGGCTTGTGGAAATTGAGACCGAGGATGGCTCGAGTAAAGGAATTTTTTTGACAAAGGTTATATTATGCTTCATAGGGTAAGAGAATCATGTGATGTCTTAAGTTGTTGTTGGTAAAGAATGCTCGGTGCATAGAGCAGGAAGTTGCTTGGTTGTATTGGGATGAGGATTACATTCTGCGGTGTCGGAGTGCCAATGAGGCATGGGTGGTTCTGTTCGTTGGGTCAGGCAAATTGCAGTTTGAATAAGAGTAAATGACTCTCGAGGATGGCTCTAATGTGTTCAAGATTCTACAGGGAACAATCGGGTATTTTAAAGTTGTATATGTGGTTAGAAACAGATTTTTCATTGGAAGATGTCAAGACTTGTGGTATTTCTATGTTAATTATGGGATTCTATGTATCAACATTAGAAAAGTAAATGTAACGGAATTAGATTTGCAGGAAGTTCTTCAGAGTAAAATATTCTGGAATGTGGTATTTCTGGGAATATTTGAGACAGTATTCAGCGGCTTATGGGTCTTAGACAGTGTGGTTTTATGCTTGGGTCTCGTGTGGTAGGCCTAGGTTGATGCATTGTGGTGCTACAACAAGAGGGAACTTTGATAGTAGACTAGACCTGTATGGTAAGGATATGATTAATTCCGTATGTGTGTTCGAGGTAATGAGTTCTTGCAGATATTTTGTAGTAATGTTCTTGGGCTTTGATGGCTTGCTTAGCTTGGTTGAGTTAGAAGTACTCAGTCCTGGCAGGTCTGATTTGTGCAAAAGAAACTCAAAGAGCTTGATGGTTTTTACCGCGATTTGGAGATGTATATTTTCTATGGGCATGCGGAGCATGGGATGTATGTATAGTGTTTTTTCTTCTAGATGGGACCAATGGAAAGTCCTTGACTAATTGAATGCATAGATGTCTGTGGCTCGGAAGGGAGATGAAGTTCTCATGTTATCCTAGGATAGTATGGTGTATGCGATATGTTGTGGAGGATCGAGACTTGCGTGTGTAAGGTTACAGTTTAGTTCTGAAAGGAAGTTCATAAAACTCTTAGGCAGCGGGTAGCCTCAGGTAATTAAGGAAATAGTACTACTAGTTGGAAGTGATTTGACGAGGGTATATGTTTCAGAAAAAGGGCACTGTGATTAAGTGGATGGCACTTCGGTAGTATTGCGGCACTTTCTGGCTAGATCGACTGCTAATATTCGAGTCTGCATAGTGGCATAGAAATTTTTTTAGAGTATCTCTCGTGAAATGATTGGGTATTAGATGTAGATATGGTGATTCATGTGCCGCGTGGATTTGGAGATGAAAGTTCTCATATCCAGGCTATGTTGTGGTTGTAGATTGTGTGTATCGGCACTGTTTAGTGACTATCGGGGTTTGGAGACTCGAGAAATCTTTTGTTGCTTGGTATGTTAGATTTGGAAGCAATATCGGGTTCAGACTGATTGTCTCCGTATTGGGTTATTCTGGACTATTACGCTATGGGCTATGCCGGAAATGACACGGTTTGAGTGGCGAGGTGCGTTGGATTATGTCCTAGTATAGTGGTTTTACATTTCGAAGACCCAGCGGACGGCTGGGAAGGATTACCTTTCTTATTTGGGATCTTGTGCTGAGTGTCAGTGCTGAGGCTCCTCATATTGATTCAGTTCTGGTGGTGAAGGACTTTTCGGATATGTTTCTTGTGGCCATGCATGTCACCGGGTCAATTTCGGTATTTATTTGGTGCCGGGAACCGTATCATATGGCACCGGCATGAGTTATAGTAGTGGAGGGAACAACTTCAGTCTTTCTTGGTAAGGAGTTCCTTGGTAGGCCAATGTGGATGCGTGTTCTAGCTTAGTCGGCTTGGTTGGCCCCGAATTGTATTATTGAGGGATAGATTGATTCGACCGTTATTGAGCTTATTAGTAATCTGGGGAGATCTATGAGTTACCTTTCTGTGTTGCGAGACGTTATGATTTGTTGGTTATAGGCACATATGGTGAGATTCATTTGGGGTCTCATAATGGAAGTCAAGATGGGAAGAGTAATTGGGTGTTGCTCGGTGAATGGCGTATCGGTTATGTCCTATCGGGTTTGCATGGTATATATTATTTGTTCCATCGTGGGTATGATGATGTACTTTGGTTCCAGACATCAAATTGTGCATGGTTGTCGCTTTCGAGCATAGTGACTTGAGGTGTTTCACGTGGAGCGGTGTTTGTTAGGATCGCGCATTTCAGCGAAGCTATGTGGAGATATGACCTTGCGGGTTAGATTCATGTATTCTATTTCTATGATGTGAGACGGGTTCTCAGCCTTGTGTTATGATGGTATTGGTGAGTTTGAGGGGCATCTCCTTTATTTGGATTATTTTCATGAATTGAGTATGTTCGGACCGTTACTTATTGGTGCACGTATTATGCTAGTGGTGGCTTAGGCCTCTATTGATGTGTCATGTCACCAGAGTGGTGTGTTGGATTAGAGAAGATCATTGGGATCATTAATGAATAGGAACAAATTCGATTTCATCATGTTGGAAGGATAATATCGAGGTTCGACTCGAAAATTGCTATGGTATTTGCCAAAGGAGAAATAACTTCATGAATGGTTGACCTGAGAAATGAGCATGGTTTATTACGTATTTCATTTATCGTTGGTAGTATATGAAAGTGTTGGAATGAGACTTTAGTTGATAAGAGGTTTTCTACCGGTATTCGGGCATTTGTGCAGCTGTTGTGAATGGAAATTATCACTACATGTGTTTGAGTTATGTGGTACATCAGATAATTGCACTCGTGGTTACAGGCATGGGTTATTACAGCTGGTTCGGGTTTATTCAGAGTATAGGTGGGAGTTTTTGATTGTATTGATGGTTTCAGAAGTGAAAATGTGGTTCTATGTCTTATGGGCCAGATTGGATTGTGCAATTTTAGTTGAAATGTATTATCGGACCTATATGAGATAGGGTGACATGGGATCACCCTCCAGTATATGCATGGTAAAGTTACTCAGCAATTGGTTGGCTTCTAGAACAACTCTGGGTACGTTCGAGGACGGACGTTTGTTTAAGTTGGGAGGATGTGATGACCCGGTCAGTCATCTCATGAGTTACCGCTCTGTTTCCGTCATTTTTGTTTCTTTATGCTTCTTTATCCGGTTTTTTTGTGATCAAGTTGATTAGTTTGCGTTCGGAGAGGATTTGGTAAGAAATGAGACACTTAGTCTCTTTTAAGAAGGTTTAAGTTGGAAAAGTCAATCGGATGTTGACTTATGTGTTAGAGGGATCAGATGTGAGTTTCGATGGTTCGGTTAGCTTCGAGAGGTGATTTATGACTTAGGAGCGTGATCGGAATTGGTTTTGGAGATCCGGAGTAGAATTAGGCTTGAATTGGCAAAGTTGATGTTTTGGCGATTTCCGATTGATAGGTGAGATTTTGATCTGGGGGTCGGAATGGAATTCCGAGGGTTGCAGTAGCTTCGTTATGTCATATGGGATGCGTGTTTAAAATTTCAGGTCATTCGGATGTGGTTTGGTTGGGTTTTTGATCGAAAGTTTTTAGAAACTTTGGCTTGAATTCGATGAGTTATGGGTAATTTGATGTTGGTTGAGGCGTTTTGATGATTGGAACAAGTTTGAATAAGGTTCTAGGTTGTATTGGTGCTTTTGGTTGAGGTCCCAGGGACCTCGGGTGAGTTTCGGGTGGTCAAGCGGACCATTTTTGGTGTTTGAAAGTTGCAGATTTTGGGAGTTCAGATGTTGCAGAGATTATCTCTTCGCGTTCGCGTGAGGAGCCTCGCGTTCGCGAGAAGGAAGGGAGGAAGGTCAGGAATTAGCCTTCGCAATCGTGATATGGGATTCGCGTTCGCGGAAGGATGAGGATCAGTGCATCGCGTTCACGAGTGATGGTACGCGATCGCGAAGAAGAGTGTAAGTCAGATGGGTCTAAGGTATTTTTGTTCATCGCGTTCGCATAAAGGGTGTCGCGTACGCATAAAGGGTGTCGCGTTCGTGTAGGTGTGGGAAGCGGAAGCATCGTGCTCGCAGGGTATGTGTTGCATTCGCTTATTGTATTGTTGAGGTCTTGGAAATTTTCTCGTCATGATCACGAGGCTTGTGCTGCAATCGCGATGAAGGAACGGGCAGAGCTGGGCAGAATGTTTTAAGTCATTTCATCTGCGAATTTGGGGCTCATTTCCGCCACTATTGATCATTTTGAGAGTTTTTTAAAGGAAATTAAAGAGGGATTCAAGGAGAAAAGTTTGAAGGTAAGAATTTCGGACCTAAAACTCAATTCTATTATGAAATCTACCTAGGAATTCATGGAAACTTAAGCTAAAAATGGAAGAACTAGGGATTGGGATTTAGAATCTTTGATTGGGGATTTGGAGGACCATTTGGGGTCGGATTTGAGAGATTTTAATATGTATGAACTCGTGAGAGGATAAGGAATCCCTTGATGTAAAAATTTCTGATTTCGAGAAGTGGACCCAGGGCTCGGGTTTTGGTAATTTCGGGATTTGTACCCGTTGTTAATTGTTTTCGCTTGGGCTTTGTTCCCTTAGAATATTGTGATGTATTCATTCTGATTTTGGATATATTCGATGCACGGGGGGGGGG
>MU788071.1:26386-63431 GCA_026770625.1 Nicotiana glauca | reverse complement strand
GGGGGGGGGGGGGGGGAGGGGGGTTGAATTGTAGCCTTTTTAAATTTCTAGTCGACTACTCTTCAGATCTAGTCGACTTATGCGGAACAGCATGCACAGAACTATTAGTCCTTTCGATTTAAACAAGTGTTAATCACAATAAACAGTAAAGGAACAGAATATAATATAAAAGCGATAAAGTAAATGACACCAGGAATTTTATACTGGTTCGTAACCTATGTGGTATCCTAATCCAGTCCTCTTGGGTTGCAAGAGTGTTGTCTTTTAGAGCTCTTCGTAAATTTGTGTTGAGTACAACTTGGGTGATTTTCAACGTTCACCACCAATGTTTACAGGGTTGGTTTTCACTCGCTCACCAACAACGACCCTTTGGTTTTCACTCACTCACCAAAGAAACGAACAATGACACAACCTCTTCAAACACACAGCCTCTCCAATTTTTCTATCTCTCTTCTTTCTTTTGTGTACGCAGTAAATCTAGTAAAGTGAATTTCAATGCTTGTTAAAATTAGAATAAAGAACTTGTAGTTGGATAGACAATTTGTATAGAAGGCTGCATGCTTTCTTCCTTCATCGAGCTTGTATATTTATAGCCCTCTCAACTTGTTATGGCTATTGCATGATCCAAGGGGATTTGACCGTTGCTCATTATTTATTTCCATAATTTGTAGCTCTAGCAGTTGTATGATTAAGGATAATATGTTGACTTGGCACTCCTTTGAAGATGGATATGGGCAACTTTGCAATATTAATTTCCTTTCCTTGTTTGACTTCATGTTCTTGGACAGATTCTAATTGTCTCCACTTTCCTTTCTTCTTCATTAAGTACTAGCATGAGAATCCTTGTGTAGAGGATTCTTTTCCTTTTATGGTAGTAGAATATTTTCTCTTTATTTGCAAGCAATATCTTGATTAATCTTCTTTATAGAACTTTGCATTTCATAACTCATCTCTGCGTGCATCTTCTTCAATCTTCCATAGTCTTGATGTATTTCCATAAGAGCAATAGCCATTCTTTATATGGAACTCAATCTTTTTTCCATACATTATTTTCTTTCCATACCAAGGAAAAATGTAGTAAGAATATTTTCCCATAAATAATAGTAGCATCTTTGAACTCCTATTGGAAATACTCCTTTGATAATCTTCCATAATAAAATATATTCTTCTCCTATTATATTGAAAATATTCCTTTCTTGATCTTGAAAAATAATTTCTTTCCATAGTATAGATTGCATTACATCCATAATATTTCTTTCCATAGAAAATATATTCTTCCTTCTATAGTATAGATTGTATTACATCCATAATATATTTTCTTTCCATAGAAAATATATTCTTCCTTGGTCTTGTAGTATCTTTTCCATGTAGTATTTTTCTTCCACAGAATAATAGAACTTCTCCATGAATCTAGCAAGCTTCCTACCATAAAATTGAGAAAATCTTTCCTTCAGTAAAGATTTCTACTAGAAGTGCAATAAGCCATTTCATATTTGAAATTCAATTCAAATGTTTGAACGTTGAAGGTAATCATGGAACATTTTCCTTTGTAGATTTTCTAAATCATTGCCCTTGATAGCTAGAAGATTCTTCTTTCCATATAATAAGCAAATCATTTTAATGTATCTTCAATAGCATCCGTAGTAAATGCTTTCTTCTTCAACTTCATAGTAAATTAAGATTACCATAATTTCCACCAAGTACCTGTACACAAAATAATATTACCATAAGTAAATGTTCTTTGATTAATAATTATGTTGGTTTGTTATCATCAAAATTAATACGTGAAACCTTGAAGCTAACAATCTCCACCTTTTTGATGATGGCAAACCATTGAGTACAAAAGAAGAAAATTTAATCAAAGACTTAATTAAAGTACATTAAAGATTACTTACCTGAAATATCGAACTTTCATGCATAGACGTCATGCCACGTAAAGGCTCCCCCTTACTAAAAGCGTTCCTTCGTTATGCTTCCCCTGTCTCCATAACATTCTACCTTTTTCGAACTTTTGTACACTTATTTTCTCCCCCTTTTGGCATCATTAAAAGGGTGAAAGGAATATGCAAATAAAGTATAACCATAACTTATAATCATCCAGAGAGTTATAAAAAATATGTAGTAATGATTCCCTTTAAGAGCTGTAAGCAAAAAGAAAAATCTAACAAAATTTTAAGCTAGTTAACAGCTTTTAATCCGACCGAAAATTCTAAAGTATTAACCCAAAGCTAAAAAAATATTGAACTGTCGTTGTAAGTAGACAAAAAAATTCTAGATCACAGAATAACATCATTTCTCATGATGGAAAGCTTAGCAGAGATTAAAAAAGCTCACCGAGTACTTGATTTTTCAAAACATCATTTAGCATAAAAGACAGTGTAATCACACATAGTCACTTGAAAACTGCCCGATGATTTAAAAGGATTAAGAAACTTTTGATATCCAACATGATAAACTTTCAAGAGAAATTTGAGCAAAGACTTAAGACTCTTAGAAAGATTACAACATATTAATGCATACAAGAGTCAAGAAATGGTCATATATTTATATCACCAAAAAGAAGGATATGGGGTCATTCTCATGAAAGTCGTTATCCTTTTCATGATATGAGAATAGTAAAAATCTCCATCCCATTTTTATTTCATTCCACTTTGTTGCCTGCAAGGATTGCATCTGAAAATATTCTACTAAATCAAAGCAATTAGTTCTTGCATACAGTAATCCATGATTTAGAATTAACCAAAGATTTTCGTGGCACTATAATAAAATATTATGGGATCAGGAATACCAAAATAGTTATCATAAAAATGCAATAGAGAGCTGGTCATACCTAGGTACTTTAATCGATCGTTGGACTTACTAATTTTCTCCTTGCTTCGCATTATTGAATGTGAAGATAAAGGTAAATTATCTATTATACTCATTTCCAACCCGATCATTTTCCAGAAGCTTAAAAATTACTTGATATGCATTTGGTTAGTATAAAAATATGCTCTTGTAAAAATAACTTTGGAAAGAATAATTGCCACAAGATGAATCTATTTCAAATAGTAACTAGTCTTAGTCACACCAGAGAGAGACAAGAGAGAAATGTTATGCAGTTTTCAAACCGTTTAAGAAATATTTTAACATCCATACAAAAATACTTTGCAAACTTTGTGATAAGCACATGGATCATGATATTCTAACAAAATTCTCAAGCAAAAAACAAACCTTCTTGTTGTGAAACATTGGGCTACAAGTTTACAAATAATTTTCACAACCTTATCAATCTTATCCGGCTTTAGATATCCATGATTGCAGCTCATTTGCTTGGTACTGAATTTCCATATTGTTGATTCTTTTAGCTTCGTTCAATAAATCTTGTATTGCTAGAATCCAACATTTATCGTTTAATGCTTCTTCATGACTGTTTAGTTCAACTAGTATAGATGTGTCCCTAGCAATTTATTTCAAGCTATCTATTGTAATTCTCCATCCTTATAAACAAATTGCTTAGAAAAATATTAGTATAAAGAAGTAAAAAAAAATGTGCATGATGAGATTTCTCTACAACTAATAAATAAGAAATATACCAAGAGTCTTACCAAGGTAGTTGCAACCAAAGGAAATAAGATAACCAAAAAATTAATTTTTCTTCCTTCTCATAGCTTAGACAGAATTTCATTCAAGAAGATCCAGTGTAAATATTAAAGCATATATAAGCCAATGATGATAATTTATGCAAAAATAATGCTTTCTTTTCAAGTCTGCATTCAATTCAGGCGCCAAACTAAAATGTAAAAGATCATGCTTGTTGCAAGAAAATATCAAACAAATACTATTAAAACTCACATTGGTGATCATAGCAAAAATGTTATTTTCTTATTAAAAAATATGACCGATGCAAAAGTAAGGATAATCATCAATAGAAACATATATATGTACCTTCCAAGTTTTTGGTAAGCATTTGCAACAGAAAAAAGATAGAAATAATCAACACTTGATTTTTCTTCCTTCTATATCTCACATAAGGTGTCCTCTAATATAGATCCAGAACATAACCCAATAAAAGCTAATAATAGAGATACATACCTTTCGTCTTCAAGCTTTTGAGTATTGCCCAAAATATTTCATGTGCAGAAATAGCCTCAAAGTAAAATAACTTTCTTGGTCTTGAGTGAAGTATTAGTATTCTTACCAAGAAAGTACTATTCCACAAATAATTTACTTCAAGAATAATTTAAGACGCATATAGGCATGATTCAAGTTCGTATGATATCAATATAATCGCATGCTTTCTTGTCCTAATATCTTATGCAAATGACATGGTTTATGCAAGACATGTACTAAGGCTATTTAAAGTCTCTAAGTCATGGATAAAAATTGTACAAAATAGAATAACAATGTGATGTAGCTAGTGGACTCAAAGTGTATATAGATGACTAATATGCATATACTACGCTATACTTTACTAAAGCAATAGCTGAATATTTATCACCTAATGCAGCAAGAAGAACTTGAATAAACCTTAGTGATATCATTCACTCTTTTAGATCATACGTCGTATTTCCTTCATCTTCTATGAACATATAGGAACTTTGAAGTATGTTCCTTGACCAACCAATATGCAAAAATCTTTAATCCTTTTTATGGTTGGACTTAGAAATTCCTACAAAACAAATTAGTTTATTTTTGGTACCCAAATTTTTTTGGGTCCTTCATGGTTAGTAGCTTGTATAATTGGAGATACATGTAATTGTTTAGGTCTCCAAATAAATTTTGATCTAACATGACTTTTGGCATAATTACATGCAAATACTTTATGTCCAGAATTGCCACAATAGTGGCATGCAATATGAGAATAAGAGTGTTTACCTGCAGCTACCTTATTAGTTGACTTGGAGCTTTCCTCACTCAACTTGTTCAAAATAGGACGTTTACCAGTAGATCCCTTTTCAGTCAACTTATAGCGGTTAAGCCATGGAGACGACTTTGATCGATCAAAGTAGCAGTTGGGGGATTTGTGCAAGCTGCTAATTTGTTTGCGAAGATTAGAATTTTCTTCTTGAAGTAAGTTGTTCTCCTCCAGATATTCTTTAAGCTGAATATCCCACTCATTCTTTTCATTTCTCAACTTATTGTACTCTTCAAGTTGGATCTCCCAATCTTTCTTTTCATGTGTCAACTTCTTATATTCTTCAAGTTGGATCTCCCAATTCTTCTTCTCCTTCCTCAACTTATGATATTCATTTAGAACTTTCTTAAAGTCCTTGAAAACCAATTCCATATCGTCCTGCAATTCATCACAGTTACCGCAATACGTAATAGGAGTGTGACATACCTTGTTAATTTCTCCTATTGCCATGAATCATTGATTCTCCATTCTTTCGTGATTGTTTTATTCTTCAGATTCATCCTCATCGCTCCATGATTTGTGATTCTTTTTCTTGAGATCAGAATCCAGAATAGCATTAAAGCACGCCTCGTCAGTTTCTTCTCTTTTCTTGAGACATATGTTTGTCATTTCTTCTTGATCATCCTCGTTGCTCCAAGTTGAGATTCTATGATTTTTCTTCTTGGGGCGGGACATTTCAATTTCATATGTCCAGGTTTACCATATCTGTAGCAGCATATATTTTCTTGTTGTTGAACCTTATTCTTCCGATTCTTCTGATGATTCTGGATGGATTGAGATGTTCTATTCTCCTTCTTTCTACTCTTCTTTTTTCTCGTCCTGGGTATCACGGCCACGTCTTCTCGATTTTCACCATTTTCGGATTCTTCAAGAGTTGCCATAGATTCAATTTCCTTTACTTTGTTGGTGTCCCCTTGGATATATTCCAATCTGTCCCATATATCTTTAGCAGTCTCACAGGTGGATATTCTCTTATATTCTTCTTCACTAAACAATAGAGCATGTTGATTGCTCTAGCATTTGTTTGCATAATATCTAACTGTTCTTTTGTGTAGTCAAATATGGTTTCCCATTTTACAAGCTTCTTTCCATCATTATTGTTCGGAATAGGTCTTGGTCTATTCTGAATAACTAACCAGACTCGATAATCTATTGATTGAAAATAAACCTTCATTCTTTCTTTCCAATGGCTATAGTATTGACTATTGAAGTACGGTGGCCTTCTTGTTGAGTATCCCTCTTGAAGTACAGTTTCAATAATTTGATGACCTGCCATGGATCTTTTCTCACTTGCTGTTAACCAAAAAAATAAAGATGTGAGACCTGCTCTGATACCAATTGAAAGTACAAGAGGGGTGATGAATTGAAGCCTTTTTAAATTTCTAGTCGACTACTCTTCAGATCTAGTCAACTTATGCGGAACAGCCTGCACAGAACTATTAGTCCTTTCGATTTAAACAAGTGTTAATCATAATAAATAGTAAAGGAACAGAATATAATATAAGAGCGATAAAGTAAATGACACCAGGAATTTTATACTGGTTCGGAACCAATGTGGTATCCTAATTCAATCCTCTTGGGTTGCAAGAGTGTTGTCTTTTAGAGCTCTTCGTAAATTTGTGTTGAGTACAACTTGGGTGATTTTCAACGTTCACCACCAACGTTTTACAGGGTTGGTTTTCACTCACTCACCAACAACGACCCTTTGGTTTTCACTCGCTCACCAAAGAAACGAACAATGACACAACCTCTTCAAACACACAGCCTCTCCAATTTTTCTATCTCTTTTCTCTCTTTTGTGTACACAGTAAATCTACTAAAGTAAATTACAATGCTTGTTAAGAGTAGAATAAAGAACTTATAATTGGATAGACAAATTGTATAGAAGGCTGTGTGTTTTCTTCCTTCATCGAGCTTGTATATTTATAGCCCTCTCAACTTGCTACGGCTATTGCATGATCCAAGGGGATTTGACCATTGCTCATTACTTGTTTCCATAATTTGTAGCTCCAACACTTGTATGATTAAGGATATTATGTTGACTTGGCACTCCTTTGAAGATGGATATGGGCAACTTTGAAATATTAATTTCCTTTCCTTGTTTGACTTCGTGTTCTTGGACAAACTCTAATTGTCTCCACTTTCTTTCTTCTTCATTAAGTACTAGCATGAGAATCCTTGTGTAGAGGATTCTTTTTCTTTTATGGTAGTAGAATATTTTCTCTTTATTTACAAGCAATATCTTGGTTGATCTTCTATATAGAACTTTGCATTTCATAACTCATCTCCACGTGCATCTTCTTCAATCTTTCATAGTCTTGATGTATTTCCATAAGAGCAATAGTCATTCTTTATATGGAACTCAATCTTTTTTCCATACATTATTTTCTTTCCATACCAAGGAAAAATGTAGTAAGAATATTTTCTCATAAATAATAGTAGCATCTTTGAACTCCTATTGGAAATACTCCTTTGATAACCTTCCATAATAAAATATATTCTTCTCCTATTATATTGAAAATATTCCTTTCTTGATCTTGAAAAATAATCTCTTTCCATAGTATAGATTTCACTATATCCATAATATATTTTCTTTCAATAGAAAATATATTCTTCCTTCTATAGTATAGATTGTACTACATCCATAATATATTTTCTTTCTATAGAAAATATATTCTTCCTTGGTCTTGTAGTATCTTTTCCATATAGTATTTTTCTTCCACAGAATAATAGAACTTCTCCATGAATCTAGCAAGCTTCCTTCCATGAAATTGAGAAAATCTTTCCTTCAGTAAAGATTTCTACTAGAAGTGCAGTAAGCCATTTCATATTTGAAACGGAAAAGGCCTAAAAATGCCACTCAACTTTCAGAAATGGTCTATCCATGCCATTCGTTAAAAAAATGCTTATTTCATGCCATTGCCTTTAAAGAAATGGCACATCCATGCCATTATTGACTAATGGCTCAATTTTTATTTGACCCATCCATGCCACTGCCGTTAGTCAATAATGGCATGAATGGGCCATTTCTTTAACGTCAGTGGTATGAAATGAGCATTTTTTTTTACAGATGGCATGGATAGACCATTTCTGAAAGTTGAGTGGCATTTTTAGGCCTTTTCCGTATTTGAAATTCAATTCAAATGTTTGAATGTTGAAGGTAATCATGGAATATTTTCCTTT
The DNA here is from genome assembly GCA_026770625.1 of Nicotiana glauca. Taxonomy (NCBI): domain Eukaryota; kingdom Viridiplantae; phylum Streptophyta; class Magnoliopsida; order Solanales; family Solanaceae; genus Nicotiana; species Nicotiana glauca. Next base: position 55,351 of record MU788071.1, on the reverse strand, counting down.
GTGGATTTTCTAAATCATTGCCCTTGATAGCTAGAAGATTCTTCTTTCCATATAATAAGCAAATCATCCCAATGTATCTTCAATAGTATCTGTAGTAAATGCTTTCTTCTTCAACTTCATAGTAAATTAAGATTACCATAATTTTCACCAAGTACCTGTACACAAAAAAAATGTTCTTTGATTAATAATTATGTTGGTTTGTTATTGTCAAAATTAATACGTGAAACCTTGAAGCTAACATAACTTAGTGACTTCCTTAGAAGAATTGTATTTCAATCTTATATAGGTAAACATTGTGCCTTTCTTCTAATTTATAAGGTTAATTACCGGACTGGTTTGTCCTTACTACAACAACAACAATAACATCCCACACGTGAGGTATGGGGAGGATAGTGTGTACCCTTACCCTTACCATGAGGGAATAGAGGGGCTGTTTTCACCCTTGACTCAAAAAGGCGAAAAGAGATAATATATCAGTAACATCAGCAGATACCATAGAAATAATAGCAGCATCATAAGAACCAGAAATTAGGTGAAAAACAATAACAATAACTAGTAAATAAGGCTTGGTACTATGAAAAACAGAAGAATGGTGCAGTCAAAGACAAAACCCTATCAAACTAGCCTCACACCCGGTACGAACTATCAACAAAAAAATATGCTCAACTACTCCTTAGTTCTTACTGTTTTTGGTAATTCAAATCAGCATAGGCTTCAAGAATATAAGGTTGGAACTTGCCAGTTTTATGCTATGGCAACAATTGAATGTTACATTCCTGTCCAATCTTTTCTTGGATAACTATGTGTGCCTTTCAGAAAAAAGGCTAATTATGTACATTTCGAATTTCACTTGTAACAACGGTTTGATGAATAATATATTATTCCCTCTGTTTCAATTTATATGACACTCTTTTCTTATTAGTAATATTTAGAAACAATTCAACTTTAAACTTTTCATTTTAACCTTCGTTGGAAGCTTTTTGTAGCTATACAAACGTCGTGGTCATTGATTAACACTTTTAAACCAGCAATCCCAGGCTTTTACAGTTTTACATTTTCGTTTGAACATATAGAAGAGCAACAAATGCTAGACTTATGATATTAAACAACAGCTGCTGATGTCGGTGTCGCCAAAGCAGGTAGAGTTGAACCTCAGGAAAGGAGAATGAAGTAAAGAGCTGCACCGCGAGATGTTTTTCTGTGAGAAATCTTAAACTGCCGAAATCATATAATATTCTTGAAGTCCATCATTCGGTGCTTGGTTTCCTCTGTTGCCAGATTCTCGGTGTCTCTTAGAACCTGCTAAATATAATTCAGTTAGAAATCATAAACTGCTGAACTACTAATACTGAATGAGATTTAATTGAGTGCAGTATATGAGATATCTAGAAAATAAGAGTACTGGCTTATACTTTTGTAAATGTTAGAGTACTTGGAATATGAATAGTTTATACATTGGTAAAATAGATATTTTTGCAGAATTTTCTTCACATCTAAAGTAATTTTAGGATGTCACTCAATATACAAGTATATATGTAACCAACAGATGAAGAAAGTAAAGGCTGTTACAGCCACAAAAATAAGTCACATGCAAATGTATTCTTCAATGGACATATTCTGTAACTGAAAAAGTAATCAATAAGCTATGGTTGAATTTGTATTTTATTCGTAAGGCGAATAGATAAAGATGAGAGATAAATATAACATTGTGCCTTTCTTCTGTTTCATGCTGCCCTGATTTAAGCTACTGAAGAAATATTCTTTCTGATATATTCACATCAGTGGAAGATGTTTATGAGAATACCTATTTCAAAAATATGTTAATACGCAGACGCGAAGAATGTTTGTTTCCATTTAATCAGGATCAAGCAAGTTACCTAAGAGCAGCTCCTTTACATTTCAGAGAGACTTCATTGGAGGTTAAAAGTGCAATTTGCTTCTCTTTTGCTGTCGCGTCATTTCCCTGCATGAAGATCATATCAAGGTACATTTTAGAGGTAAAGGTTTCTTTTTTCCTTGTGTTTATTGATGAAAAAAATTTACCAGTATATCTTTTATACATTCCAAAAGTTCGTCCACGAAAGTCCAGGAGCTTTCCTTATATATATTGATCAATATGCGGAAGTAGTTTACAACCTGTACCGAAAAAAGGATTAGCAAAGCTACAGAAATACTGGAAAATTCTGTCATTAGTATTCAGAGATTTTCGAGACCTGTTTAATGATTTCTGTTTCCAGCTGAGTCACATTTTCCTCTTCTGAGAAATGTTTTCTTGATGTTGCTTTCAGCACCTGTATTATCGCATTAGCTATCCGCTCAATCTTCTTTTCGCTAAGAAATGCTCCAGCAACCTGTAGACGAGACGAGAGAAGAATTTAACCACCAGAGAAAGAAATGATAGTATATGAAATTGCATCAGCTGAGGACATGACAAACCTTGATGCATTTACTTAAAGAGTTCATTATGTTTGCGCAAATTTCACCATTGGTTTCCTGCGTATAAAATGTAACTCATGGTCACTCAAAAACAACAAACAGAAAGAGAAAAATGGTATTAACTGTGATATCATGTTCAAATAGAATAAATACTGTAGGTTACCTTATTCAAAGCTTCCAGTAGGGATGGTACAACGCGGCGCACCAGTTTATTCAGATAGGAATTTGTAAGGTTAAAAGCAACAACTTGGGAATGACTTGGACAACAATTAGGTAGCCTCCAAATTGCTTCTTTCTTCTTAATAGAAAGTTTTGCTGAAAGCAACAACTTCGGCATGGCTTGGACAACAATAAGTCATCAGAAATCCATATTAGAAGCGAAAAACAACAGATAAAATCAAAGAATATGGAGAATGAAATAATAGGAAACAGCTATTTCAAGTAAAGCAGATACCTGAAACAGCTATGTTTCTAATATCTCCATCATGAAATGTCACAAGTGGTATCAATATGTCAGAAATCTGCGCTAAAAACGTTTAAATAATGTCAAATTTGAATACAAAAGGCATGTGCAGAACTAAAAAAGCACAAGCGTCACAACCAACCTGATCGATCCATGGAAAGATCTTTTCTTTGAACTTACTAGTTAAGCGAAACAAAACTTTACACACCATAAGTTTCTCCGTCAGAACAACACGTTCTCTGGCACTGTAGAGAACTGCCGTATGTTAGTAGAAAGCCAAAAATCGTAAGGAAACAAGTCTTTGAATTTCAGCTGGAAAATCCACCTTATTCATGCTCCACACAGCAACTTGTCCGGTCAATATTACTTATCTATGTTAAACTTGATTACCTACTCTAGTTGCCAACTTAAGCATATATAACATTACTAAGTAAAGTTTGTGCAAAATCTATTGGCTATCATTAGAAAACTAAAAATATATAGAGAAGAAACAAACCTCCAATCAACTGTTTTGTCAATTTCTTCATCTCTAAAGCCAAGTCTAGCAGACTGGAGCAAATTAGGCATAAGATCTTTCACATATGGATAAAAACCAGATCCGAGACAACTAAGAAGCTCCGCCCATGCCTTCCACATAAATGGAGAACACATTATATTGGAGCACTTAGGTACAAGAAAATTAAGTAAACTTCATTTTCTTCAAATGGTTTGGATCATACGTACTCGTAGAAGGGTGACTTTCAAACTATGATCATCCTCTGCTAAATACCATCGCACAGACAAGAGAAGGGCCACGACCTTACATACATGAAAGTTCGCAATAAAATTAGTTATAGAGGCAAAACTATAATTACGTCAATAGACCTTAAATACTACAGATTCGAGTGCTTGTAAAAGAAGTAACAGAGAAAAATCACCTCTGTAGCATCTTTCTTAAATGTATCCTTTCCAACAACCATTGCAACTGTCCAAATGCACTCAACAGCACTGTCTTGCAGCGATTCACTTGCAACCGATGGCCAAATCATAGCATCAGCCAGAAATTTCTTTAGGAAAGTGATGACCGGATCATAGCATTTAGCGAAGAGATCCTGTCCAAAAGCTTGTCAGACACCACCATCAAATCGGAATCACTAAGGAAAAACTAAGTCAGAGTTTCTATCAAGATGGACCTTTGATGATCTTGCCACTGATGCTAGAGTATTTAAGGCCTCGGCTTGCAGCACAGTACTTGGGCTCTAACGGGAAGCAAAGACTAGATAAGTGAACTGATCATGTTAAACAAAAGCAAATACTAACATTTTTAAGCTAAAGGAAATGCCAATGCAAATCTAAACACCTTCAAATTAGCACAAAATGGTATATCTTTTTTATCTTTTTCCTAGAAACCTTTATGCTGATCTAATTCAAAGTTATCGGTGCAATGGAACAGTACTTTTCATTCATCATAGTCCAATACACTATAAACTATTTAAAGTCAAATAGAGGAGCATAATTTTGCTATAAACTGCCTACCTGGATTAGGGCAAGTAATTTGCTCACAATTCTGTCCAAGTAAGGTTCTAAAATGCATGAACTGCAACCCTCACAAAGGTAATTCATTGCTGAAGCAACAACAGCCTACAAAAAATTGGTTTTTTGTCATAAAACAATAAGAGTGTTCATGGTAAGGAGGATGGTCATAGCAGCATATCATCAGAATTACGACTTATAGTAGACGAACAAAACTCTGTCGTAGTTGATTTCATGTCAAAACGATACTGACAAGGAAAAACCATTAAATATTTGAATTTGGATATTAGCACAGACTAGTCTTCCTCACCTGTCTGTGGGGATAGTGGTCATCTGCAAGTGCCAAATATAGCGAAGTAATAAGCATGTGACCGTGTTTATCTTGCAGATGTGGAGACAGTTCTAAACTCATAGCTTTTACTGTTCCAATAGCAGCAAGACGAACATGGGGAGAAGAATCTAGCATTGATTTCAAGACCATATTCATCACTTCAGAAAGATGATCCCTCATGGCCTGAGACGAACAAAGAATTCCAACGATTCGTTAGGTAAAAATGGAGTCACAACTTAGAAATAAAAGGTCTTGCAACTTCTAACCAATCGATCCATGAGCCAATCACTCTAACGATATAAAGCATAAAAACTTTCTGTAATTTTCATTGACATAAAAAGAATTTTCCAGGGAAAAAAATAAGTAAGTGTTCATTCTCCAAACTGACTATCCTATCATATACATATACTGCACGCGCGCGCACACACACACAGAGACATACTAATATGAAATGTATATGTGTATATGCTTTGCAATCTACTTGTAGAAGTGACCATTTTTAGCAATCAATTTTCTGATCAAACTGCAGATATACAAGATAGGAGCATATACCTTCGCGCATCCTTTTGCAATGACACCAATGACTGTAACTGCTGCATATCGTTTCTGCCATTCTGGTTCAGCCATATAAGTTGGTATTACCTTGAGTAAAACAGGCATACGAATTTGATCACCGGTTGCCATTGAAATCCTATACATAAAAGTTACTCCAAGAAGATAATTCCGCGAAGTTCCCAAACATAAACCATTCACATAGTCTACATCACCCATTGGTTCATCCTCAATACGCGAAATCATCTCAACCAACACAGAAAACAGCCTTGTTAGGATCTTTTTAGGTACCCGTTTTATCACGTTATCATCAAAAACACTCATCATTTCTACAGCAGGATATCTTGTATCTTCTCCGAATTGATTATTCTCAGCAATGGTAACCATAGTATCAAACACTTCATCCAAATTTGACTCGAAAAATCTTGGCTCAACCCATACTAACTCGACTAATTTCCTTAGAATTTCATGCGCATACTCCTCCTCGTTATCATTAATGAGAAAACTCAATACCCCTTTTACCATTGGCATCAATAAACCATTTAACAGAAAATAATAATCACTAGACATTTGTCCAACAAGATGAATTGAAGCAGCCAAGGCTAAAAATTTTCTCATTCCATTACAAGAATTAAGCTTATCCAAGAAGTCTAAATAGAGATAGTTAACATAAGGTTCCAATTGTTTACGTAGACTCATTGGCAACTTCAAAAAGAACGTAAGGGCAAAATCTTGAACGAACGATGGACCCGAATGTAAACGCTCGTAAAAGCAACTGAACATACCCGGCCACTCGCCTTGTTTCTTGGTAATAATACAGTTGAATACCGCAGATACTGTCTTCCAGATTGGCTTACAAATTCTACTGGAATTTTCATGTCTAAGAATTTCAAGAAACGCGGTTTTAAGATCGGTTTTGATCATGGGGGAGATGGAATTCCACACACTCTCGTAATGACTAGGCGAATCGAGAAGATTCTGAAGAAGAGATGCAGATTTGGATTTGATTCTAGGGCGAATCAGAGAGTGAAGTAAAACCTTTGAAATTTTCAAAGACAGTGCATTTGGGTATTCACGCATTAAGAAATTGTACAAGTTTTCGGCTTCTGATAAAACTGTTTCAGTAGATGATGTTAATTTAGCAATGAGTGTTTCTATTGCGTCATGATTTGGAGAGCCAAGAATGTCTCTGGCTTGGATTCGAAGAGCGTCTTTTTTGAAATTTCGAGGAGCTCTGGCTTTCTTCCGGGGCTTGTTATCGTCATCAGCCATTACAGGGCAGAGCTTGCCGTTTCTTTTTTGAAGAATATCTGATTTTACAGGAAGGAGTTTGTCAATTTTGGAGTTCGGAGGAGAAGACATTGTTGCAGAGAAACAGAGAAGAGAGTGAAGTGCAAGGAGAAGGGATTTTGGCGGGATTTAATAAATTCAGTTGCAGCCGTTTACTCATTTGGCGGTTATTAACGGCCTTTACCTGCCTACTTGGAATATAGACAATAAAGATTCTTTTATATATTTATAAGTATAACTAGTATTAGTACCCGCACCAAACCTGTGATTTGAGTTATTTGATTTATGTGTAAATAACTTTAAAATATTAATCTTTCATATTAAAGTTATATATATCATTAAAAATATGTTAATAAAAAGGCAGAATAGCCTAAATGACACATATACTTGTCCCATTTTGTCATGTCGGTCCCTATACTCCACAAAGTTTCATCCAAACACCTATACTAGTTCAAAACAACATTTTTAAACCCTTGCGACATCGCGTGCTCTTCAACGATCCAATGTGGATGACACATCCATGTCCACCTCAAATTTTTTATGCCACATCATTATTTTTTCAATTCATTTCAGAATTTTCTACTTTATTTTTTATTTTATTTTCACTTCACTTTACTCCTCCCCTCTACTCTCTATCTCCTGTTATTCCCACCTGTATGCCGCCACCCTCACCACCCCAAACAGTCCCCCTCCATTAATTCACCTTCGCAACCCCAAAAATTCTCTAGTTATACCCCAAATACACCCAGCAATCATTCTTCAAAATGCTCATTATCAAATGAAAACAAAAAATAAAAAAAGAAGAAAAAAAAAGAAAATCAAATAGATAATAGAATTAACACTTCCTAAATCCTTACAAATCACAGCCACCCTATCCGAAATAAAACAATGGAATCATGTTATTTCTATCTCATTAGAAATAAAGAATAAAAAACAGGAGTTTATGAATATCCACTATAATTTTTTGAGAGATTAAAAATGGAAGAGAAACAATTGAAACTGCAGTCACTATAAAATCCAATAATTTTCACAAATCAAGCAAGATTTGGGTGCTCACATACCATTATAGATCAGATTCAGGCACCCCTTTTAGTATTTCTCGTTCGATTTGATTGAACTACTAGGGTTGTTTTATATTCTATTATGGAGGGGTAATACATAAGAAAAAATTATGGTGGTCATTGATGGTCTCCGCGCCGGTGATGGTTCGAACTTTTCCGGTGTGTTCCTCGCCATTCATGGTTCGAAGGTTTCATCTATAACCAGTGATGAATTTTTGACATACTCTAGTGATATTCCTAGTTTGCTTGATTTTTTTTTTGGACAAAGTTCCTGTTGATAACTTATCTTTAGTCTAACAATTTTGACTAAGAAAATAATGATGATTTTCTTTCTTTGATTCTGATGAAAAGAAGAAGTTATGACAATGGCAGCAACAGGAAGAGAACATGGGTTCTTCGCTAGTCTTCTTTTTTCTATTTTTCTTTTTTTCTTTTCTAATTTTAGTCATTTTCTACTGAATTATTGTATTCACGCTCTTTTTGCGCGTGTGTACAAATTATTTTAGCCACCTCAACATTATTTACGCCACATAAGCTATGTCAACGGTCAAAGGGGTTTAAAATAGTGTATTTTAATCACTATAAGTGTATGGATGAAACTTTATGGAGTATGGGGACCGGCATGACAAAGTGGAACAAGTATAGGTGTCATTTAAGCTATTCTGCCTAATAAAAAAATAGAAATTTCTCAAATCTCTCAAAGTTACCCATAGTTTCTTGTCCATATTGCATTATCCATAACTTAAAATTATCATATTATTGTCTGTCACTTCCATTATAATACATTATAAATAAAAATATATATTTTTCTTCTAGTAAAATTTTTTATTTACTTTTATTCTTTTATTTTATTGTTCCTATTAATGTTCAAATTTATCATATTTTTTATAATACCTATATTCTTATCTTTATAATTAATTAAGACATAGGCGTTGTTTTTATCTTTCAATTTATTTATTTTCTAATATTTTATTAATTAAGATAAGACATGCAATATTTTTACAAAAATATTCACTTTCTTTTCATTCAGATTCAAAAAAATTAAATTAAAATTAAGTATTAGTATTAATATTATCCTAAATTGCCAAGTGGTTTTATAGTAGTTTGTCACCTGGCTTAACCACAATTCAAATTTTATTCGTTATTATTTAAAATACTTTCTCTTATCAAAAATCGAATAAGTTTTGTCCTTCCAAATATTTCTACAATGAAATTCTTTATTTATATTTTTTCTCTTTTTCTTTTATTTTTTTAAATTCTATTGTTCATATTAATGTTTAAATTTATCGTATTTTTTGTAACGACCCGACCGGTCATTTTGAGCTCTAGCACGTCGTTCAGTAGTCTGAGGCCATGAACAGCTTCATTTCAGGTATTATGACTTGTACGCGTGGTCGGAATTGAATTTCGGAAAGTTCAGAGTTGATTTGGAAAGAGAATTCTCATTTCGGAAGCTTAAAGTTGAAAGAATTAACTAGGATAGGAGTTTTGATTAAACGACCTCGGAATCGAGATCTGAAGGTTCTACCAGGTTCGTATGATGATTTCGGACTTGGGCGTATGTCCGGATCGGGTTTTGGGTGACCCGGGAGTGTTTTGGCGCCTATTGTGGAAAGTAGCATTTTGAAAGAAATTTCGTAAGTTTGGGTTGAAGTGCATTTCAGTGATATCGATGCCCGTTTGGGGTTCCGAGTCTGGGAGCAGCTCCGTATGGTGATTCTGGAGCTGGGAGAGCGATTGGAAGTGAATTCGGAGGTCCGTAGGTCATTTTGGAGCCATTTGGCTAAAGATAGAAATTTGAAGGTTTTTGAGAAGTTTGACCGGAAGTGGACTTTTTGATATCGTGGTCGGAATCTGATTTCAAAAGTTGGAGTAGGTCGGTACTGTCGAATATGACTTGTTTGCAAAGTTTGTAGTCAATCGGACGTGATTTGATAGGTTTAGACATCGAAAGTAGAAGTTTGAATTCTAAAGTTCATTAAGTTTGGATTGGAGGTCGATTCATGATCTTAGTATTGTTTGATGTGATTTGAGACCTCGAGCAAGTCCGTAACGTATTTTGGGATTGGTTGGTAAGTTTGGTTGAGGTCTCGGGGGCCTCGGGTGAATTCCGGGTGGTTAACGGATCGAAAGTGGAATTTTTGGAAGGCTGAGGTTGCTGGTTGCTGTCATAACCGCATCTGCGGTTTTTGGACCGCAGATGTGGCACTTCAACCACAGATGCGGTCTTGGTCTAGAAGAGAAGGGACCGCAGATGCGGTCATATTTCTGCAGATGCGGGACCGCACCCTGTGGTGGACAAGCCGCAGATGCGGAATTGGTGAAGGAGAGCTGGGACCGCAGATGCGGTCGTTTTGCCGCAGATGCGGGACCACACCTGTAGTGGTGGAGTCGCAGAAGCGAAAGAGTGTGACGACCCAAAGGGTCATCACCTGTTTTCCTATTTATTCTGTGGTTCCGAGGCCTTGAAAACCTCAATTTTAGTCGCCTCGATTTGCGTGTGGAGTCCGGGCGCGTAGCTGAAAAACTTAAATGTGAAATTCTGTGAAAAATGCTAAAATTTGGTATTAAAATGAATAAGTTTGTTTTTGATCAACATTTTGGGTAAACGGACCCGGACCCGTGATTTAACGGTCCCGGAGGGTCCGTGAAAAAATACAGGACTCACGCATGTCACACCTCCTTTTTCTTACTACACCCTGTGAAGGGATATTATAAGGGAGTTATTTCCAACTTTAAGTGACAATCGAAACGGGATTGTATTTAAAAGATTCAGAGTCGCCACTTAGGAGATTTATGGTGTCCCAAGTCACCGGTTGAATCCCGAATCGAGGAAAAGAATGACTCTGTTTAACAGTCCGCGAACCAAAAATCTGAGTAAGGAATTCTGTTAACCCGGGAGAATGTGTTAGGCATTCTCGGGTTCCGTGGTTCTAGCACGGTCGCTCAACTGTCATACCTGGCTTATTTATCTGATTTTATACAATTATGAACCTATGTGCAAATTTTAACTTTTTAACCGCTTTTATTCATATTTTTTTAAGAAGATTGCAACGTTGTTAAAACATGTCTCGAACCACGTCACATAAATACACCCGTGATTTTTGACATATTTTAACTTCGTTGGGATTTGAATTTGGGTCACATAAATGTGCACCCAAGTTTAAGAAGGTAAATTTATTAAACACGCGCCTAAAGCATCTACGCGTTCGAACTTTGCGAGGGCCATGAAATTTTCTAAATGGCACTCCTCAAATTCTGAGGATAAATTCAAGACTAATTAAAACGATGGCCATGCAGTTTGTCATTTTTGTTTGGCATGGCGCGCCTCAGAAAAAATTTACTTAAAGGTTTCTACACTAACTCATGTGGGCCCCGAATTGTTATTTATTGCAATATGATTAATCCCAACTACTCCAAAAAGGGTTGATTAATTGACTAAAGGACACGGGAACCTTTTGGGTCATTGTCTTAGGAGTCAGATCTAATCGATTGACAAAGGATTTGGGGCTAGTCCACAAAACGAGCCTGGACCAACAAGAAAGAACATATGGCAAACATCCAGCAGCTGGACCTTTAAGCCTTGGGCCCAAGACTAGGCCCAAATTCGAGGCTTCAACAAGCCTACGCATGGGGCCAAAGCTGTCGCAAATAATCAATTCTATGGGGGCACCACAATAGCATTAACATAAACAGCATTAGTATTCACGTATTAACCTGGCATTGACGACTAAGCTCCTAATTAAGACTCCCTTTTAACACAAATTAACATGTTGAAACTTAGCATGCAAGATAGAACAATCTGCAGATTCCTAAAGTCTAATCAGATATTCTCAAAACTAAAATCATGATAAAGCTAACGTTAAAACATAAACCAGCATGAACATACGTTTTAATTCTACAAAGCATCTCAGGACTAAACAATATTCTAAATCTGAAATCTAAACTAACATTTAAAGCATGATATCCAGTTCACTCACACTGGGCCAAACTAACATTTTTTTAAAAAAAAGCTTAAGCTATGTGAACAACAGAGGTTCGATTACCACAACTGGGCCAAACTATTAGGGAAATTATCTAGTTCACTCACACTGAATCAGTGATAGAACCAGATAATCTTTTCATCTAACACAGATTACAGGTCAAACTGTACTACCAGAATTGATTAATAATTACATAACTCTTCAGTGAGCTTGAACACTTGACACTTAAGGGGATTAGAGGATGATAAACTAACAGCTAACATATGAATCAGTTCTAATAGAAATTACAAACCAACTATAAATTTAACTTAAACAAAGAATTACAATCAGTAACATAGGCAGCTTATGCAGCAAATTGAAAGGATTCCTATACTTCAACTTCCTCATGTCAATTCATTGTCCAATTGCTCATTTCACAATCATCATAGTTACAGGGGTGTACCTGGGAGTGAAAATCAAAGGAGAAGATGAGGATTCAGCAATGTCTAATGCAGGAAATCAGCACCAGCAACAACAGAATCAGCAAAGGATAACCACCCAGATTCGAACTTGAAATCAACCCCCAAATGCCAAATTCAACTCAAAACCGAAAGAAAACCCACACTAAGCCATCTTAAAGTCCCAAAATGGTTGAAATGTTCTTCAAAAATAACCAAATGGCATTTGAATTATCAATGGAATAGTAGAAAATGCAGCTTATTTATTTCCGGGATATTTCAGCAAGTTTTTTCTATTTCTTTAGAATTTTTTGCTCTTAATCTCTCAGATTTTAGAATGTATACGCCTCTGATTTTTTCTACTCTCTAACTCTTGCCTTGAAAGGCAAGAATAGCATCTTATATAGGCCAACAAGATAGGGCAGCCCTCAGATTCTATTTTTTTACCCTTTACCCCCCTTCTTAGTTTTATTTTAGCTTAGGGGACCTGATTTCTTAACTTGTTTTCCAAGTTTTACCACCCAAATTGTAAAAATTACAAACGAACCCCACCCTAGAAGCTTCTCATTCTGTTACAAAAAGATTCTCTAGCCCTCAAATACCCAACTTACCCTCACATACCTTAATATTTACCCTCAGACAAACACATACCAATGGGTCAACCCAAACCCAAAACAAACAGGGCTCTAATTTGCTGCTGGGCCGGGTTAAACAAAACAACATGCCCAATATTTTACCCTACTCTAAGATTTTCACAATTCTAAACCTTTTTATATAAAAAAAACATCTAATAATAAAAATAAAAAAATGAAAGAACTATGAATCAATCATCATGGCATTAATTCAACCCCCATCATGGTATAGCAAACTCGAACGAAAATTCAATAAGCTAGGTACTAAAATTAATAGAGATATTAGCAACTGGTAATCTTAAACATTGCTAATTATTACACTAACACGACTCAATCAAGAGACAAGAGAGGGACTCATGGAACAAAGAAGAAGACAGAGTAAAAACGAAAAGCAAAGATATGAACAAAGGAGAAGAGAGATACCTAAGAAGAAAACAACGGATGGCTTGAGCGAAGTCCGGCGTCCTTCGATTCAACCCGAAAATAGTATCAATCGAGTGTTCTCTTTGAGAACAAACAATCAATACTAATTTCTAGTTGAATCAGCCTTGGCAATTTTGAAGAACTGGGGCCTATTTCTCTTTTGCTCTATAGGCTCGACATGAGCAGGTATGGTGGGGATTTTTGGGGGGGATATGAGGGAGTATGATGGGGGAATTCATGATAAGGGAGGGAAGGGGAGGCTATGGTGTGAGTTTGAGGTTGAACACTGGCGGCGCCGCCACCGGAGAGCCCAAGGGCAGTGCTAGGGTTTTGATAATTTGAAGGGTCCCAATGGGATTTAATGGGAAGTGTTTGGAGATTTGGGATGGGGATGCAAAAAGGGTTCAGGGGTGTGATTTTGGCGGCATTTGACCGTCGGCCGCTGCTGTAAGCGAATTCCGGCAGGCGGCAGACGGTGGTCTATGGCGGAGGTTGGTAGGGTCTCTGAGAAATGCGTGGAGGTGATGGGGGCAAAGTACAGGGGTCTTAGGTTATTAGGACACTTTTAAGTTAAAAGGAGGAGGGGTTCATGGCCGTTGGATGGGTTAAAATGAAGGGCTAAGACCTCTTGCAAACTTTGAACTCAAAACGACGTAGTACTATCCCCATACTACGTCGTTTCATAGATATTAAGAACTGGGGCCTGGACCAGGTAAGAAAATGGAGCTGGGCTAGGCGGGTTTGATGGGTAACGTTTGGGCTTTGAATTAATGGCCCAAATCTGACTCTCTTTTTATGTGAATTCCTTTCTTTTCAATTCAATTTTCCAAAATTCTTTTCTTCTTCCTTCTTCTTTTTTTCCCCCAAAATTAAATTGAAATCTAAATTATTTTCTAGGTCCTAATTAACTTTAAAATACTAAATAAACCTAAATGATAATTATCACAATTAATTAAAAAAACATTAAAAGAAAACTACTCAAAATCAAAGTTAATTTTAATCCTAAAATATAAAATTATATCCTAAATGCAAATGCCAAGTACTTTTATATTTTTCATTAATTAACCAAAATGAACAAGCACAGACAAATGCAAACAATTAACGAAAAATGCCGTAAAATTTTACAAAATTGCAAACAACGAAAAAACAATTATTTTGTTTTGAATTTGTGGGAGTAATTCATATAGGGCAAAAATCACGTGCTCACAGCTGCCCCTCTTTGCTCGGAAACACGAAGAGTTTTTGTGCAAATATAAGTGAGCAAATACGAGCGATTTTTGCCCCTTTGAACACTCCTCGTGAAGCATTTTTGAAAAGTTTGATCGCACCCTGCTTCTGAGGTTGCCTACATATCCTTGGCTAAAAAGGAATCAGGTCAGTGTAGTTCGGGAAGGTCTGGTAGCTGGGACTACCATGAAGTTGTGGTTTTACTGTTGTTGTTGCTGCTGCTACTGCTTACTGAATCCCCTTATTACACCATGTTAAAATAAAAAGAAGCTAGACTAAGCTATGATCTCTGAATTACAAAAGTCTTATCTAGATTCTTCAAACTTGACCTTGTATTTCTTGTTGCCTTGTTGTCTTGTATTCTCTCGGTGAAATCCATTGTTGCTGCTTCGAATTGTAAATTGATATGGTTTTCCATTCCTTCAGACTACTGAACTTGATATGTACTTCCTCTACCATACAGGCGGGCTCCTAATTCCAAAACTTGAAAATATATGCCTCTGTTATACGGGCGGGATCCCGATTTCAAAACTTGAAAATATATGCCTATGTTATACGAGCGGGCTCCCGACTTCAAAACTTGAAAATATATGCCTCTTTTATACGGGCGGGCTCCCGACTTCAAAACTTGAAAATGTATGTCTTTGTTATACGGGCGGGCTCCCGACTTTAAAACTTGAAAATATATGCCTCTATTATACGGGCAGGCTCCCGACTTCAAAACTTGAAAATGTATGCCTCTGTCATACGGGCGGGCTCCCTTCAAAACTTGAAAATGTATGCCTCATACGGGCGGGCTCCCTTCAAAACTTGAAAATGTATGCCTCTGTTATACGGGCGTGCTCCCGACTTCAAAACTTGAAAATATATGCCTCTGTTATACGGGCGGGCTCCCGACTTCAAAACTTGAAAATATATGCCTCTGTTATACGGGCGGGCTCCCGACTTCAAAACTTGAAAATATATGCCTCTGTTATACGGGCGGTCTCCCGACTTCAAAACTTGAAAATATATGCCTCTCTTATACGGGCGGGCTCCCGACTTCAACACTTGAAAATATATGCCTCTATTATACGGGCGGGCTCCCGACTTCAACACTTGAAAATATATGCCTCTGTTATACGGGCGGGCTCCCGACTTCAACACTTGAAAATATATGCCTCTGTTATACGGGCGGGCTCTCGACTTCAAAACATGAAAATATCTGCCTCTGTTATACGGGCGGGCTCCCGACTTTAAAACTTGGAAATGTATGCCTCTGTTATACGGGCGGGCTCCCGACTTCAAAACATGAAAATATCTGCCTCTGTTCTCCAGGCGGGCTCCTGACTTCAACAAAACAGACAAAAACAAGGAAAATTTTCTGCCCCAGTTTGATAGCTGGGCACATATTATTGGACATTAATAAGAATTTGAAAACTAAGACTTGAATTGCAACACCTCTTTTCTCCAGGCGGGCTCCTGACTGCTGAAACTTGAAATGTATGTCTCCGTTCTCCAGGCGAGCTCCTGACTTCAACAAAAATAGACAAAACAAAGAAAATTTTCTGCCCCAGTTTGGAAGTCGATTAATGCTTGTTTTCCATTATGGAGAGTTTCTCCGAAACAACCGAGTTTTCTGCCCCTGTTTCAATCAAAGAAAATTTGTCAGTTTAAAATGGTGGTTAGTTGATGGCATTCTTGCTGAAAATCCTTCCACTGCATTGTTTATTTTGACCGGCTTCCCCGAACTAGCCCTGAACCGCTTGACTTTCTGACTGACTTTCCAACCCTGGCCCTTTGACAACCCAAGTGTTCTATACACATGATGTTGTTTTACACTTCTGACCCCTTTATCTGAACCTTTGCATTTCCTACGACATTACCCAATCATTCCACCGATGAAACTTCCAGTGATTCCCCGTATTACACCTTACCTCATGCTGCGTTTAGTATGATATGACCACGTTCTGCTTTGCAATTTTGGAAGTTGGTAGTGAGCTTTGAAATCCCTTTTCACTTGCTTCGAACAAAACTAACATTGAAACATCTTTAGACAGATAAACCCCACAAGAAAATGAAATGCAATGATTTTACGAGTTAAGGATACGAAGAATCCAAAACCGGATGACTGCTAAAAAGAGAAGGAAAAGAAACTTATCTGATCGAAACAGCTGGCACCAATGATCATGACATGCATTTCGGACTAATCTACCCAATCTCCTAACCAATCAGCTTCCAACTGCCATACCTCACTACCTCAGAATTTCCATAACTTGATTACTTTACCCAAACCTTGACCTTGTTCATTCTGCGGTGCCTCGAAACATTTTCCCACCAACAGACCTCTCTCATTTATTCACTTCTTAACTCACTTTCGCCTCGAGGTGCCCTTGAGGGTTTTCACCAATAAGACTCTCTCATTTTAATTTATCTCAACTCACATCGCCTTATGGTGCCTGTGAAGGTTTTCACCAATAAGACTCTATCATTCTTATTTCTCTCAGCTCCCGTCGCCTTACGGTGCCCATGAGGGTTTTCACCAATAAGACTCTCTCATTTTTTATCTTTCCTGCTTAACTAGACGGTCGCCCCTGTCATGAATGACCTTTACCTGCTTAACTTGGTATTTCTCGAAGACAGATCGGAAGGTCTTTCTTTGGACCGTAACGTGAGCTTTTGGATGGGTTAGAAAAGAAGGGTGTAAAAGGCTCAAAAACAATTCAAAATGGGTTAAAATTACAACTTTCGGAATCAGATCTCTCACAACAACCACAACTTCTGCCCCAGTTTCTTGCTTGGGGGACTTTTGGATTTTTATTTTGATGAGACTGAACCTTAGAGAGAGGCTGCCTACGTACCCTTTCGGGATCAAGTCAAACGTAGTTCATGTCATAGGAATTACTTTGTTGTTGTGATTTTTCTTTCTCTTCTCTTTCTTTTCTGTTTTTCTATTCTTCTTTTCTTTTTCTTTTTCTTTTTCTTTTTCTTTTTTCTTTTTTCTTTTCTTTTCTTTTGTTTTCCTTTCTTTTTCTTCTTTTTTTTCATTTTTCTTCTTCTTTTCTTTTCTTTTCCTTCCTTCCTTTTTTCACTTACTTATCCTCCGCACTTGCGTTTCTGAATTGTGCCGTTGATTCCGAAAGAGGGGTATGAAAGAAAATAAATTAGGCTCAAAGGGGATGACAAGGGATAAAGTGTTTAGATAGTAGAACAAAACGCCTTCGTCATTTCAATCTTCAAAATATTCCAAATACAAACAAGTACAATCAAATAAAGAAATCATACATAGTAACTCTTGATTGTATCGGAATTGATAGTCAATTCTACACATTTTCCATCCACATCTGTCAAATATAACGCACCATTAGACAACATTCTAGTTACAACAAATGGCCCCTACCAGTTTGGGGAGAACTTTCCTTTTGCTTCAGCCTGATGAGGCAAGATACGTCTCAACACTAACTGTCCCACTTCAAACTTCCTCGGACGCACTTTCTTGTTGTATGCTCTTGCCGTTATTTGTTGGTACAATTGGCCATGACACACTGATGCCAATCTTTTCTCATCGATCAAACTCAACTGTTCCAAGCGGGTTTTCACCCATTCATCATCACCAATCTCAGCCTCCGCGATAATTTGAAGGGACGGGATTTCCACTTCTGCGGGTATCACTGCTTCGGTGCCATACACCAACAAATAAGGCGTTGCCCCTACTGAAGTTTGAACGGTGGTGCGGTACCCCAACAATGCAAAAGGAAGCTTTTCATGCCACTGTCTAGAACCCTCCACCATTTTTCGGAGTATCTTTTTTATATTCTTGTTGGCCGCCTCAACTGCTCCATTTGCCTTAGGGCGGTACGGGGTAGAATTGCGATGGGTAATCTTGAACTTCTCACATGTCTCTTTCATCAAATGACTATTGAGATTAGCTCCATTGTCTGTAATGATCACCTTTAGTATCCCAAACTGACAGATAATGTTTGAATGCACAAAATCCACCACAACTTTCTTGGTTACGGACTTGAACGTTTTAGCTTCTACCCACTTGGTAAAATAATCTATAGCCACCAAAATGAACATGTGCCCATTTGACTCTGTTGGCTCAATTGGCCCAATGACATCCATGCCCCATTCAACAAAAGGCCACGGTGCGGACATCGTGTGTAATTCTGATGGAGGAGAATGAATCAAATCTCCATGCACTTGGCACTGATGACATTTGCGTACGAAACTAATGCAATCCCGCTCTATAGTAAGCCAATAACAACCTGCTCGGAGAATCTTCTTTGCCAGAACGTACCCACTCATATGCAGTCCACAAACTTCGAAATGTACCTCTGTCATGATAGCTGTGGCCTGCCTTGCATCAATGAATCTTAAAATCCCGAGATTTGGAGTTCTTTTGTACAACACTCCTCCACTAAAGAAAAACCCGCTTGCCAACCGTCGAATTGTTCTTTTCTGATCACCTGTGGCCTATACCGGATACACCCCCATCCTAACATATTCCTTGATGTCATGAAACCATGGCTAACCATCAAGTTCCTCTTCCACCACATTACAGTAAGCATGCTAATCGCGGACCTGAATCTGCAGAGGGTCCACATAAGCCTTATCCGGATGATGCAACATTGACGCCAAAGTAGCCAACACAACGGCAACCTCATTATGAATCATTGGAATGTGCCTAAACTCTATTGACTGAAACCGTTGACAAAGATCATGCAAACATTGTCAGTACGGTATAAGCTTTAAATCCCGTATTTCCCATTCTCCTTGAATTTGGTGCACCAGTAGGTCTGAGTCACCCATGACCAAGACTTTCTGGACACCCATATCTACAGCTAACCTCAGACCTAAGATACATGCCTCATATTCTGCCATGTTGTTAGTACAATAGAAACGAAGCTGAGTCGTAATAGGGTAGTGTTGCCCTGTTTCAGAAATAAGTACCGCTCCTATCCCCATTCCCTTCATGTTTGCAACTCCATCAAAGAAAAGTTTCCATCCCGACTTCTCAATTTGTTCCAACTCATCAATGTGCATCACCTCTTCATCAGGGAAATAAGTCTTCAAAGGTTCATAATCCTGATCAACTAGATTCTCGGCCAAATGATCCGTCAAGGCTTGTGCTTTCATTGTAGTCCGAGTCACATAGACAATGTCAAATTATGTAAGCAAGATGCCATTTTGCAAGCCTCCCTGTGGGCAATAGGCTTCTAAAAAATATACTTCAATGGGTCAAAGCGGGATATGAGGTAAGTAGTATAAGATGACAAATAATGTTTCAACTTCTGTGCCACCCAAGTTAGGGCGCAACACGTCCTCTCAAGATGAGTATACTTAACCTCGTAAGATGTAAATTTCTTGCTGAGATAATAAATAGCTTGCTCCTTTCTGCCGGTGATATCATGTTGACCCAATACACAGCCGAATGAATTGTCCAAAACTGTCAAATACAGAATTAAAGGTCTCATTGGTTCTGGCGGAACCAACACGGGTTGATTCGACAAATACCCCTTTATCTTATCAAAAGCCCCCTGACATTCATCTGTCCACTTGACTACAACATCTTTCTTTAACAGTTTGAAGATCGGCTCACAAGTTGTTGTGAGCTGAGCAGTGAACCTGCTAATATAATTCAATCTCCCTAACAAACTTATCACCTCGGTTTTGTTTCTCGTAGGTGGCAATTCCTGAATAGCCTTGATCTTTGACGGGTCTAGTTCAATACCCCGACGGCTGACTATAAATCCCAACAACTTTCCAGACGGCACCCCGAAAGCGCACTTTGCAGGATTGAGCTTGAGATTGTACCTGCGAAGCCTTTGGAAGAACTTCCTCAGATCCCTGACATGGTCAGACTGCTTTCTAGACTTCATGATCACATCATCCACGTACACCTCAATTTCCTTGTGTATCATATCATGGAATATTGTTGTCATTGACCTCATATAGGTTGCCCTTGCATTTTTCAAACCAAATGGCATGACCCGATAACAGTATATTCCCCTCGGCGTGATAAATGTCATCTTTTCTGCATCTTCCTCGTCCATTAAGATTTGATGATAACCCGCGTAACAATCCACAAAAGAACCAATCTCATGTTTGGCACAATTATCAATCAATATGTGGATGTTTGGCAGTGGGAAATTATCTTTTGGACTTGCCTTGTTAAGATCCCGATAATCAACACACACACTGGTCTTGCCATCCTTCTTTGGCACAAGCATAACATTGGCTAACTAGGTGGGATACCGCGTGACCCGAATGACTTTTGCATCGAGCTGCTTGGTGATCTCTTCTTTGATCTTTACACTCATATCCGTTTTGAACTTTCTCAGCTTCTGCTTGACAGGAGGGAATGCCGGGTCAGTGGGCAATTTGTGAACCACTAAATCAGTGCTTACACTTGGCATATCATCATACGACCATGCGAAAATATCCTTGTATTCGAACAGTGCTTTGATTATCTCCTCCTTGAGTTGTGGTTCCAGATGAACACTTATTTTAGTTTCACGGACATTATCTTGGTCCCCTAGATTAACTGTTTCTGTGTCATTTAGGTTAGGTTTGGGTTTTTCCTCAAAGTGGCTTAATTCCTTACTAATTTCTTCATAGGCCTCATCATCATCATATTCTACCTCGTTATCACACTCAATTTCTTGTATTATTATTTCTGAGTTAGATTGGCTTTTAAAACTGGTCCGAAGATTCCTCATGCATGTCATGTCATTGACATCAGCATAAAAAGAACTGTACAAAGAAGAAAAGAAAACAAAAACAAAATTAGGAATGAAGAAAAAAAGACAATTGTATTTCATTAAATATAAAGATAACAGGGCTTTAACACATCCAACTGGACGGAACATAATATCTGAATTACAAACCCTGGAATAATCCAGACAACAAAATCAAATCAAAACCCACTACCAAGACTCCCTCCGAGTAGGAGGAGGAGTAGCTTCCCAGTTGTTGACTTTTGCACGTGGTTCGACGAACTGCACATTTGCCTTGCTTGACCCCTTCCCCTGCTTCAACCGTTTTAACCTCGGCGAACAACCTTTCAAACCCTTTATCCAAGTCTCCATCAGCACCAATCAATGACCTCGGAACCTTTGACAGCAATTGCTTTTTGATACCCGGCCTGACGAAAGATCTAGACAGATGTGGGATTGGCTTGGGAAGGACCCATGCCTTCTTCTTCATTTTGCGGGCTCGTCTTACATCTGCAGTTGTGGGCTTAAACCCCAAACCAAAAGTATCTAGATTCTTGGGAAGAGAAACTGGTTGCACAATGCCTTGAAGATCAACACCCAAACCTTTGCCCGGTATGAAACTATTTTTTAACATTTCCGAGGCCACCATGACAGTTGCGGCTGTTATTCTAGGAACTGGGATGTTTTTCCCCTATGGGACCTTTTCCACTGAGACTGTGTCAAAGACTTGGTAGACCTACGACCCCTTGTCGTCGTCAACTTATATGAAAGGCACAATGGCATCACTTAAAGCGCACATATTGTCTTCACCGTGCACTACAATCTCCTGTCTGTCCCATTCGAACTTGACCATTTGATGCAATGTAGAAGGCACCGCCTTGGCAGCGTAGATCCATGGTCTCCCCAGCAAGAGGTTATAAGAGAACGCCATATCTAGTACCTGGAATTCCATAGTGAACTCCACTGACTCGATTGTCGATTCTAGTATTATGTCACCCACTGAATCTTTGCCCCCACCCGAACCACCGCACACAAATACTGTTTCTATGAATTCTATCGTCATCGACCTTCAGCTTTTTCAACTTGGACAAAGGACAAATATTTGCACTAGACCCATTGTCAACCAGCACTCGGGTGACTACAGAATCCTCACACTTTACTATTAGATAAAGGGCCCTGTTATATTCCGTGCCCTCCACGGGCAACTCATCATCGGAGAAGGTCACTCTATTCACCTCAAAGATTTTATTTGCTATCTTCTCTAAATAATTCACCGAGATCTTATTAGGGACATGGGCCTCATTCAATATTTTAATCAGTGCCCTGCGATGCTCATCTGAGTGGATTAGCAATGAAAGCAATAAGATCTAGGTCGGTGTCTTCCTTAACTGTTCAACAATAAAGTAATCCTGCACTTTCATCTTTTTCAAGAATTCTTCAGCTTCCTCTTCTGTAACGGCTTTCTTAACCAACACTGGGTTGTCTTTGGGAACCCTGGCTTTTCTTAACTCTTCGGGGGCAAAGCACCTTCCCGAACGAGTCAGACCTTGTGCCTCACAAACTTCTTCTTTGATTTCTTTCCCCTTATATGTCACCACCACCTGTTTATAACTGCAAGGAATGGCTTTGTTGTTGGTCACTGGCAACTGAGTTACTGGTTTTATGATAACAGGCTCTATGCGAGCTCCCTTCACGACCACCACGGGTTTGTTTGCTACCCCTTGTACCACCACTTTGACCGGCTCTGGTTTTACTGCAGAAATGCTTGATGACCCTTTCTCGGCTACCACAGCTAGCTTACTGTCCACCCCTTTCAACTGGACCACTGCTTTCCCACTGGTTAACTTTTACTTTGAACTAGTTTCACTAGCACGGATCATCATTACCGTTTGCAAGGGTTTCTTGGGTTTCCCTCCCTTGTGTATCAATTCAATCATGTAGGACTCATGGTGAGCCGACAACAGATTCTGGTTAATATTTGGTGCCTCTAGGGCCTGAACCTCGATCCGGTGAGTGTCAATGAGCTCTTGCACAGTGGTCTTCAGTTTCTAACACTTCTATGTATCATGTCCGGGGGGCCCCGAACAATATTCACAACTTACTGAGTGGTCCATATTTTTAGGAAGGGGAGTTGGCATTTTGGGCTTAATTGGATTCAACATACCTAACTGCCTCAATCTGTGAAAAAGAGTGGTATATGATTCTCCCAGTGGAGTGGAAGTCTTTTGCTTCTGTAATCTCTCATTCTTGAACGATTGGTTTGGTTGATGACCTATTCCGGGGGGTTTCTGTAGGCTCTTGGGGGTGGATATGTGTTTTGTGGAGCTGGGTACGTATTTTGGGGAGCCGGCACACGCCATTGCGCGTGAGCCGGAGGCTGGGTATAGGTTCGAGCATGGTGAACGGAAAAATATGGATCTGGCGGTGGGTAGTAGTGTTGTGGAGAGCCATATGGAGTGTAGGGGTAGTTTTAGTGGTGGGGTCGGGGTTGGTTGTAGTAGGGTGAAGGGCATCTAGATCTGGACCAAGCTCCGGACTCAACTGTTGCAACCTCTTCTTTCTTCTTTTTTCCCGATCACGCCCCCAATGCCGCTTTGGATGGCCTAGGTGGTTGCTTTGATCGCTGAATAGCTCATGATTTTATTGGATTTAAGCCCTTCCTCGACCATGCCTCCCATCTTTATAACTTCATTAAAAGATTTGCCAATTGCCGTCACCAAGTGACCAAAGTAAGTCGGCTCCAAAGCCTGCAAGAAGTAATCAACCATCTCGCTTTCTTTCATTGGAGGGTCGACCCTCGCGGCCTGCTCCCTCTAGCGGAACCCATATTCCCTGAAGCTCTCCCCCGGCTTCTTTTCGAGTTTTATTAGTGACAAGCGATCTATTACAATTTCTATATTGTACTAAAAATAGCAGGCGAACGCTTGTGCCATGTCATCCCAGGTATACCACCTATCGTGGTCCTGTCATGTATACCACTCCAAAGCAAACCCACTCAGACTCTAGCTGAAGTACGCCATCAGTAACTCGTCTTTTCCACCCGCCCCTCTCATTTTGCTACAGAATCCCCTCAGGTGGGCTACCGGGTCACCATGCCCATCAAACAGATCGAACTTAGGCATTTTGAACCCTGCTGGTAACTGAACATCCGGGAATAGACACAAATCCTTATAGGCCACACTGACTTGGCCACCTAATCCTTGCATGTTCCTGAAGGATTGCTCCAGGCTTTTTACTTTTTGAAACATCTCTTCCTGCTCCGTGCTCTTAAGTGGCTTTTTAGTTTCCACCGGGAGCTCAAAGTGAGGGGGTGTAGGAATATGGATCAGGAAATTTAAAGGTAGGCTCAGGAGGATAGTACTGGCTGTCGTGAGCCTGAAATAATGGCTCACTAGAAGATCTTTGCAGTGTGGCAGTTGGAGGCGCCATAAAGATAGGGGTGATCGGTGGAGGAGGGTTTTGTTTGGGTGGTGGAGCTTGGGAAGGGTAGTAAGTGGTGCCATAGCTCAATTGGTAAAAAGGGAAGGCTGGAGATGAATTCACAGTATGAGGCTCCTGAGAATGAGCCAAAGGTGGAATATAGGCTGGATTGGTGGGATAAACTGGTGTCGGCTGCCCCTTAGCCCAGGCCTGATACATTTCGGCCATTTGTTTCTTCAACTTACGCATCTCCTGTTTCATTGCGTTAACATCTACCACCTCCACCTCTTTTGATGCGTCCACTATACTGGTATCTGATTCCTGGCATGTCATGTTCAGTTTGTCTTTTTACCGGGTATTGTAGGAATGGGTTTCTAGAATGCCAATCAACTAACCACCTGGTTGGACTCAATACATCAACAACACTTGGTTAGCGGTTAGGGTTTTAACAGATTTGATAATCGCACGTTTGGGGAATGAATGCACCTAAGCAGTTAATGGTTTCTATTATGCATTTGCTCGACTGCTTGCGTCATCCTGGCTTTCCTTATTTACGATTGAAACTTTGTTTAGTTTTTGTTTCCTTTCTTCTTTTCTTTCTTTCTCACTCTTGACTTTGTTTCCTCTTTGTTCTTATTTTCTCATTCCCTCTTGTTTTGCCATTGTTTCTTTCGTTTGGTTTCTTATTTTCTTTTTGTTTTTTTTTCTTTTCACTCTTGTTTTCTTCTCTTTTCTTTGCATTTTCTTTCTTGTTTTTCCTCTCTTTTCTTTTCTTATTTCTCCCCTGTTTTTCCTCTCTTTTTTCCTTTTCATTTGGTTACGGTCGAATCCTATGGAGATTGCCTACGTATCATGACCCCGCATGAATCAGACCAAGCGTAGTTCTTGGAAAATAAATGTAAAATAGAAGCAAAATGTTTTGGGATTTTCAATTTTATTGATAGCAAATACTTCGATTACAAAGACTCAAAACTGACAGATTAAAACAACATAACAGACTCTGATAAAAAGAAGAACTACAGACTCCACCGTCAACTATTCTATTTCAAAAGAAAATACAGACTCAATCAACTGACACACTCTAGTAGAAAAGGAAATACAGACTCAAATGACCATCATGAAAACATTAAAGCTCCTGGTGCCCGCGGGACATCGTTCTGTCTCGGCGCGGGCCTATATGCAAGATCCCTTTGAAGTCTGTCCAAGTCACTCATTATTTTTTTAACAAATACCATCACCGATGCAAAAAAGATGGTGCGAGTCATGTTCTCGCACACTTGGCATTTCCTAGTAATGTAGTGAGCAACAGTTAGGATTCTCTCTATAATCCTGCCTTTTTCTTGAAACAACCGCCCTATCTGTTGGGCCCTAGCCTCCAAAGTCTGCTCGGCTACCTGGTTTTGTTCTTGGAGTCGTTGCAAGTCCATTTCTAATTGTGCTAATGCCGTGTAGCAACACTCTCTTTCAATCTTGAATTCTTTCGCCTGTTTGATCATTTTGTTCTCTGTGGCGATGACCTTTTTCTTTAATTCTGTGACCTCATTATCATGCTCTTCTTTCAACTGCTTAACCATGCGGGATCGTTCTTTCGTGTTTTAAACCAATTGTTTGCGAACCCCGGCTAATTCACTTTCTGCTTTGTTGAGGTCAAAACTATAGTCATTCACTTTTTGCCTTAGATTTTCTATAAGTTTTTGCATCCTTGGCACTCATGACGGGATCTTCGGCCGCCATCTTCATCTTTTGAATTTGGGCTTGTAAGGCTTTATTCTCTTTGGCCAATTTTTTCTTCTCACCCTCATCGGCTGCAGCTTGCACACTGTTTTCAAACTGAAGGTCTCGGACCTGCCTTTCCAATTCTCCTATTTTGGCCCTGTATTCATTTTCTTTAGCTAACCAGTCCTACTGTTCTTGTGATGATTCGACAAAATCCTGGAGGTGAGGCCTTTTGGCCGGCCTCCCAAATGCAACTTCCCTTCTGTACCAAGCATGATACCCAAGTGACACTTCTCCTTTAGATCGATCCCGCACACAGGTGTTCGCCGCCAAGTATTGACATTCGCTCTAGATCTGGCGGACCTTTGCTTCAGGAAACTGGCCATCAGGACCAATTTCAACCACTTGGATACTAAGATCGTCGTCTTTTGGCACTACTTGGCATCTCCCGAGTTGCCTTAAAACTCGATACGGAGCATAAGGCTAAATGCTCTTAAGACCTATCAAGAGGAAATGCAGCCCCGCTGCTGGCATATATATGATTTCATCGACAGGTAACCATCCAAACGTCCACTCTATTTGACTGGCAGTGAGGGACCAAAAGTATGATGTCCAACCCGTGACTCCTTCAGGCAGGCCGACCCCCTTAATCCTCGTATAAAACTCCTCTGTACAGGTTTTCTCTATAGACCCATAACTCATGAACTGAGGGCGATGGCACAGGTGTTCGGTCATCCACATTTGCAACAATAGATTGCACCCCTCAAAGAAGTCTCCCCCGGCTTTGCAGGCTGTAAGAGCGCGGAAGATTTCAGCTAATATCATGGGCACAAGAGTGCTTTTGGCTTGTGTGAGTAGAGTGCTGACGACCCCGGCTATTTTTATGTCAATGTTTCCATCTTTCATCAGGAATACCAAAAGCCCCAAAAAGACCACCATAAAAGCAAAACTTATGTGTTCTTCCCATTTTTGGCGGTTTCCTTTGCTATATATCTTGTTTTACGTGTTATTGAACCCTCCGATGTGATCATATCTGTGGTATATAAAGTGTGGATTACAAAAGCCATTTGCCAAATCCGTGTTGTGGACCGTCCTTCTTATCTTCAGTGAGTCTAAGAATCTGTGCACGACCACGGTTCTCGGGGCAACCAAGTACTTGTATCTTAAATGAACCTCAGCACTTCCAATGTATCCAGTTATTTCTTCTAAGGTCGGGTTGAGTTCAAAGTCTGAAAAATGGAACACGTGTGTCGGGTCCCAGCATGTGACCAATGCTCTTATGATGTCTCCCCGAGGCACAATCTCCAACAAACCGGTAAGCCCTTTCAAATATTTTTTGACTTCATCTTGCCCTTCTACACCTAAATTGTTCCACCACAGACGTAACTCCAAAGGAATTTTATTCATGATTGAGAATTGTTCATTTTGAATCGTGCTCATCCTGCACATTTTTTAAGGTGATTTAATCACTTATCTTGACCTAAAAGGGAAAAAATGACACTATCTTTTTCAAATTTCTAATTTAAAATAAACAACCGGTTTTGCAGATACGGCCTTTTAGTACTTCGGGAAGAAGATTTTAAGGATGTGCCCGCTAACCGTTGAAAATGACCCGAGGTGGTTGTTCTTGCAAAAATAGCCTTCCGGCGCCCTTCTTAGGGACACACGACTTGTTTAATTAAGAATGACATCACCCGACTTATTTGCGACAAAAACTAAACCTTTTGTTATTTTTGGCTATTTTTGCAAAAAAGGAAGTTGGACCCGATGGGGGTTGCCTACGTATCCCACACCTTGTGAGAATCAAACTGGCGTAGTTCGGGCAAACAAAACTAACTATTTTTGAAATGAGACTCTTTTTTCTTTTTTTTCGTTTTTTTATAAAACAAACTATTTTTGAAAACAAGACTCTTTTTTTTTCTTTTTCATTTTCCATTGGCAAATAAAATAAACTATTTTTGAAAACAAGACTCTTTTTTTTTCAAACTATTTTTGAAAGACTTTTTTTTCAAAAATTCGGCAGAGTTTCGGCACTATTTGGGCATTGGTTTTGTTTTTCCAACACAGTCAGTCAACTCTCTTTAATTCTCACTCAACTATTCTTCTCAATTGTCCCCAGATTTCAAAAGCCGGTCAGCATGCATCTCACGATCTAAAATCCACTAAGGGTCGTGGTGGCGCCGAACACCTCTGTCAGGCCAACCAACTAACTCATCAATTAATTCCTCTTTTAATACTTTTAAAAATCTAAGGTTTTTCCTTCCAATTATCATAAATAAAAGGGTTTTGCTTCAATTCAAATAAACAATAACAATTAAATCAAACTTTTCGAAAACCATCCCAGAACCCGGTGTCACAAGTGCATGAGCGACTACTGATAATGAAATAAAATACAACCTCTGTCCGGAATACAATGGACAGGAAATAAATAATCAAAGTACAGAAAGGAACTACACTAGCTGCAGGTCGCCTCGCAATTTGCAGCTCACCTAGTCCCTGAATCGTCCGTGCTGCTGCGCCCAGTAGGTCGCTAAAATGAAGTATACCTGTGCAACAAAAATGCACAGAAGTGTAGTATGAGTACGTAATCAACGTGTACTCAGTGAGTGTCCCGCCTAATCCCGAAGGGGTAGAGACGAGATGGTCAACTTTGACACACTCTAGTGGTCCAAATGATCATTTATCTTCATTACACATATTATTCCGTGGATTTATTCTTTATTGACATGATTATAATCAAATAGAGGAAACAAATAAACACGTAGTTCTTTCATAGGAAAATTT
>MU788071.1:3267-24024 GCA_026770625.1 Nicotiana glauca | reverse complement strand
TCTATTTCCGATGCCGAAACCTATCAAATCACGTCCAATTGACTTCAAATTTTGCACACAAGTCATATTTGACATTACAGACCTACTACAACTTTCGGAATTTGATTCCGACCCCGATATCAAAAAGTCAACCCCCCGATCAAACTCTTCAAAAACCTTCAAATTTCAATCTTTAGCCAAATGGCTTCAAAATGGTCTAGGGACCTCCGAATTCACTTCCGATCACGCCCCCAACTCCAGAATCATTATACGGAGCTACTCATAGTCTCGGAATTACAAACGGACGTTGATAACACCGATATGCACTTCAAACCAAACTTATGAAATTTCTTCTAAAATGCTAACTTCCACAATAGGCGCCAAAACGCTCCCGGGCTATCCAAAACCCGATCCGGACATACGCCCAAGTCCGAAATCATCATACGAACCTGCTGGGACTTTCTGATCTCGATTCCGAGATCGTTTACTAAAAATTCCAATCCTAGTTCATTCTTTCAACTTTAAGCTTCCGAAATGAGAATTCTCTTCCCAAATCAACTCCGAATTTCTCGAAATCAAATTCTGACCACGCGTACAAGTCATATTACCTGAAATGAAGCTGTTCATGGCCTCCGACTGCTGAACGGAGCGTTGGTACTCAAAACGACCGGTCAGGTCGTTACAATGCAAGTCCGAAGCAAATAAATACATAAGTAATAGGATGCATCAGGATGGTCTATTTTCATTTCGGGTCACCTATCCTAGACGGACCTAACCCCTGTGTCGAGTCCCCTAAGTCAAAATGCACATGATGCAGATAAGCGCTCCTACTAGGGATCCGGCATGAGGCTGTGTTATTCTAGGTCAAAACCTGGGTATATGTTCTAGACTGTGTACCCAAGCGGACAACTTGAGTCGAGGAGGGGGCTACGTATCGGGAACCAAAAGGCCATCCGGCTTAGTAACTTGTCCGGCCTCTTTCTTATTTCAAGGTATGAAACTAACAGAATAGGGAGTCTCGACCAGCGAGCACATCCCCGAAGATGAGAAGAGAAGGGTTTCGTAAGAGTTTATATGTACAGTTCAAATAATATCAAAGCGGTAAAAGCATCATTTTTCACATTAAGCTTAACATGTAAAAATATAGATAATAAACAAAGCCAAATGCAACAATTATTCCAAGCTCGAATTCTCGAACCCTGAACTGAAGTTCTGGGTTCTTGTCCCCAGCAGAGTCGCCAGAGTTGTCACACCTCATTTTTCTTACTACACCCTGTGAAGGGATATTACAAGGGAGTTATTTCCAACTTGAAGTGACAATCGAAACGGGATTTTATTTAAAAGATTCAGAGTCGCCACTTGGGAGATTTATGGTGTCCCAAGTCACCGGTTGAATCCCGAATCGAGGAAAAGAATGACTCTGTTTAACAGTCCGTGAACCAGAAATCTGAGTAAGAATTCTGTTAATCCTGGAGAAGGTGTCAGGCATTCCCGGGTTCCGTGGTTCTAGCACGGTCGCTCAACTGTCATACCTGGCTTATTTACCTGATTTTATACAATTATGAACCTATGTACAAATTTTAACTTTTTAACCGCTTTTATTCATATTTTTTAAAGAAGATTGCAACGTCGTTAAAACATGTCTCGAACCACGTCACATAAATGCACCAGTGATTTTTGACATATTTTAACTTCGTTCGGATTTGGATTTGGGTTACATAAATGTGCACCCGAGTTTAAGAAGGTAAATTTATTAAACACGCGCCTAAAGCATCTACGCGTTCGAACTTTGCGAGGGCCATGGAATTTGCTAAACTGCACGCCTCGAATTCTGAGGATCAATTCAAGACTAACTAAAATGAGGGCCATGCAGTTTGTCATTTTTGTTTGGCATGGCGCGCCTCAAAAACGAATTTTACTTAAAGGTTTCTACACTAACTCATGTAGGCCCCGAATTGTTATTTATTGCAATATGATTAATCCCAACTACTCCAAAAAGGGCTGATTAATTGACTAAATGACATGGGAACCTTTTTGGTCATTGTCTTAGGAGTCAGATCTAATCGATTGACAAAGGATTTGGGGCTAGTCCACAAAACGAGCCTGGCCCAACAAGAAAGAACAAATGGCAAACATCCAGCAGTTGGACCTTTAAGCCTTGGGCCCAAGACTAGGCCCAAACTCGAGGCTTCAACAAGCCTACGCATGGGGCCAAAACTGTCGCAAATAATCAATTCTATGGGGGCACCACAATAGTATTAACATAAACAGCATTGGTATTCACGTATTAACCTGGCATTGACGACTAAGCTCCTAATTAAGACTCCCTTTTAACACAAATTAACATGTTAAAACTTAGCATGCAAGATAGAACAGTCTGCAGATTCCTAAAGTCTAATTAGATATTCTCAAAACTAAAATCATGATAAAGCTAACGTTAAAACATAAACCAGCATGAACATACGTTTTAATTCTACAAAGCATCTCAGGATTATACAATATTCTAAATCTGAAATCTAAAATAACATTTAAAGCATGATATCAAGTTCACTCACACTGGGCCAGACTAACATTGAAAAATAAAAATTAAGCTATGTGAACAACAGAGGTTCAATTACCACAACTGGGCCAAACTATTAGGGAAATTATCCAGTTCACTCATACTGAATCAGTGATAGAACCAGATAATCCTTTCATCTAACACAGATTGCAGGTCAAACTGTACTACGAGAATTAATTAATAATTACATAACTCTTCAGTGAGCTTGAACACTTGACACTTAAGGGGATTAGAGGGATGATAAACTAACAGCTAACATATGAATCGGCACTAATAGAAATTACAAACGAACTATAAATTTAACTTAAACAAAGAATTACAATCAGTAACATAGGCAGCTTATGCAGCAAATTGAAAGGATTCCTATACTTCAACTTCCTCATGTCAATTCATTTTCCAATTGCTCATTTCACAATCATCATAGTTACAGGGGTGTACCTGGGAGTGAAAATCAAAGGAGAAGATGAGGATTCAGCAGTGTCTAATGCAAGAAATCAGCACAAGCAACAATAGAATCAGGAAAGGATAACCAATAGAACAATAAATCCAGCTTAATCAACCGAGATTCGAACTTGAAATCAACCCCCCAATGCCAAATTCAACTCAAAACCGAAAGAAAACCCACACTAAGCCATCTTAAAGTCCCAAAATGGTTGAAATGTTCTTCAAAAATAACCAAATGGCATTTGAATGGTCAATGGAATAGTAGAAAATGCAGCTTATTTATTTCCAGGATATTTCAGGAAGTTTTTTCTATTTCTTTAGAATTTTTTGCTCTTAATCTCTCAGATTTTAGAATGTATACGCCTCTGATTTTTTCCACTCTCTAACTCTTGCCTTGAAAGGCAAGAATAGCATCTTATATAGGCAAACAAGATAGGGCAACCCTCAGATTCTATTTTTTACCCTTTGCCCCCTTGTTAGTTTATTTTAGCTTAGGGGGCCTGATTTCTTAACTTGTTTTCCAAGTTTTACCACCCAAATTGTAAAAATTACAAACCAACCCCACCCTAGAAGCTTCTCATTCTGTTACAAAAAGATTCTCTAGCCCTCAAATACCCAACTTACCCTCCCATACCTTAATATTTACCCTCAGACAAACACATACCAATGGGTCAACCCAAACCCAAAACAAACAGGGCTCTAATTTGCGGCTGGGTCGGGTTAAACAAAACAACAGGCCCAATATTTTACCCTACTCTAAGATTTCCACAATTCTGAACCTTTTTATATATAAAAAAAAAAACTAATAATAAAATAAAAAAATGAAAGAACTATGAATCAATCATCATGGAATTAATTCAACCCCCATCATGGTATAACAAACTCACACGAAAATTAAATAACCTAGTTACTAAAATTAACAGAGATATTAGCAACTGGTATTCCTAAACATTACTAATTATTACACTAACACGACTCAATCAAGAGACAAGAGAGGGACTGATGGAACAAAGAAGACGACAGAGTAAAAATGAAAAGCAAAGATATGAACAAAAGGAGAAGAGAGATACCTAAGAAGAAAACAACGGATGGCTTGAGCGAAGTCCGGCGTCCTTCGATTCAACCCGAAAATAGTATCAATCGAGTGTTCTCTTTGAGAACAAACAATCAATACTAATTTCTAGTTGAATCAGCCTTGGCAATTTTGAAGAACTGGGGCCTATTTCTCTTTTGCTCTATAGGCTCGACATGAGCAGGTATGGTGGGGATTTTTGGGGAGATATGATGGAATATGATGGGGGAATTCATGATGAGTGAGGGAAGGGGAGGCTATGGTATGAGTTTGAGGTTGAACACAGGCGGTGCCGCTACCGGAGAGCCCAAGGGCGGTGCTAGGGTTTTGACAATTTGAAGGGTCCCAATGGGATTTAATGGGAAGTGCTTGGAGATTTGGGATGGGGATGCAAAAAGGGCTCAGGGGTGTGATTTTGGCGGCATTTGACCGTCGGCCGCCGCCGTAAGCGAATTCCGGCAGGCGGCAGATGGTGGTCTATGGCGGAGGTTGGTAGGGTCTCTGAGAAATGCGTGGGGGTGATGGGGGCGAAGTACAGGGGTCTTAGGTTATTAGGACACTTTTAAGTTAAAAGGAAGAGGGGTTCCTGGCCGTTGGATGGGTTAAAATGAAGGGCTAAGATCTCTTGCAAACTTTGAACTCAAAACGACGTAGTACTACCCCGATACTACATTGTTTCGTAGGTATTAAGAACTGGGGCCTGGACCGGGTAAGAAAATGGAGCTGGGTTGGGCGGGTTTGATGGGTAACGTTTGGGCTTTGAATTAATGGCCCAAATCTGACTCTCTTCTTATGTGAATTCCTTTTCTTTTCAATTCAATTTTCCAAAATTCTATTCTTCTTCCTTCTTCTTTTTTCCCCAAAATTAAATTAAAATCTAAATTAGTTTCTAGGTCCTCATTAACTTAAAAATACTAAATAAACCTAAATGATAATTATCACAATTAATAAAAAAATATTAAAAGAAAAATTACTTAAAATCAAAGTTAATTTTAATCCTAAAATACAAAATTATATCCTAAATGCAAATTCCAAGTACTTTTATATTTTTCATTAATTAACTAAAATGAACATGCACAGACAAATGCAAACAATTAATGAAAAATGCCGCAAAATTTCACAAAATTGCAAACAACGAAAAAATAATTATTTTATTTTGCATTTGTGGGAGTAATTCATATAGGGCAAAAATCACGTGCTCACAACGCATATGCCCGGAATCAAAATCCGAGGTCTCGAGCCTGAGAAATAAATTTTTAAAAGAAATTATTAAGGAAAATGGAAATAAAAATTTATTAGAACGTGTTGGTATCGGGCCCGTATTTTGGTTTTGGTGCCCGTTACAAGTCTTATATGTGTTAAGATATATTTCTGTGAATTTTGGTTGAAATCAGACGTCGTTTGACGTGTTTCGGACCTAAAACTCTAAATTTGAAAGTTTATGAAGTTTGAAGAAAAACTAGTGATTTTGAGGTTTGATCCATTATTTTTTATATTATTTTGGTGATTTGATCGCACAGTTAAGTTCGTGGGATGTTGTTGAGTTAGGGTATGTGTTTGGTTAGGAGCCCCGAGGGCTCGGGAGTGTTACGGGGGTCTTTCGGAGTGATTTTGGACTTAGGAAAGTTGCAGATAATGAGCTTCAGTTGTTGCAGACAAATCCTTCTTCACGTTAGCAACGCCTTGTCCGTGTTCGTGAAGCCTTGAGTGTGTCGCGGATAATAGTGTAGTCGCAAATTCTTTCATAAAAACACCCAAATTTCTTCTTCTCCAAGGTTCCCAAGCGTAGATTGAAGCCCCTTTTCACCAAGACTCTATGGGTTAGTAAATCTTAACTAGTTTCCTTCATTTTTCATCAATATCCATTGAATTCCTAAGCTTAAATCATGTAATTTAGGGTAGAAATTGGGGAAAATGGGTAGAGTTAGGGCTTTTGCTTTTTCTTGATTTAGACCTCATTTTGGGGTCGAATTTGAAAAAAAATTATATATTCGGGCTCGTGGGGGAATGGGTGATATGAATTTGGTCCGAACCTCGTGTTTTGACCAAGCGGGGCCCGGGTGCGATTTTTGGAATTTTGGGAAAAAAGCTTGAAAATCTATAATTAGACATTGGGTTTGATTTGTTTAGCATATATTGATATTATGAAGTCATTATTGTATTGATTTGATTGAGTTGGAGCCGAATTCGAGAGGGAAAGCGGTTGTTGTGGATTGATTTGGCCGTGAAAGTTGAGGTAAGTGTTCGGTTTAACCCTAGCTTGAGGGATTAGGAGTTGAGTCGTACTTGTTATGTGTTTTCCTGTGGAGTACAACGTATAAGCATGGTGACGAGCATCTATACGTCAGTGTCAAGCATGACCGTGAGTCCTAAATTGATATTGTTGTGTTCTTGACTAATATCATGGATGAAATAGTAAGAAAACTTGTGTTGATTGAGTAAGGCTTAGTCTATTATCTTGTGGAAGTAAATCGTGAGCTAGTTAGGGTGTTGTTAGAAATGCTAAAGTCCGAATTGAGATTGGTTATAGCTGGTCCTCCCTTGCCGGGAGTGAGTATTTTATGATAGGTCCCTTATCGAGGTTTGTGATTATGAATATGATAAATTATGTATGTTTAGAGCGGGTTGCACCGCAATAGTAAATATTATGGATCGGGTTGCACGCTGCAACATAAATTAGAAGGGATCGGGTTGCACGCCGCAACAGGTATATGCTATATTTCTGGGATAGGGTTGCACGCCGTAACATAAATTAGAATGGATCGGGTTGCACGCCGCAACAATTAAAATTATAAGTAATGGATCAGGTTGCGCACCGCAATAGTAGTGCTATTATATGGTTGTTGACATTGTACTAATTCTTTATATGTTGTTCGGATTCTGCTAGGTTGAGCTGTTTCCTCGAAGCATGTACCCCCTACTTTTTTTATCTGTTTATTACTTATTTATTTTTCCATCATATACTATATAACTGTATAAGTTTATCTGGAGTTTGGTTCTAGCCTCGTCACTACCTCGCCGGGGTTAGGCAAGACACTTAACAACACATGTGGTCGGTTGTGCTGATACTACACTATGTACTTATGTGCAGATACCGGAGCAGCTTACGACGCGCAGCAGTAGTTCGGGGGCCATCCTTCAGTCCGCGAGATCCCGAGCTAGTCCTGCAGGCGTCTGCAGGCCCGACATCTCCTTTATCTTTCATTTCAGCCTGTTGTCTTTTGTATTCGGGACAAATAGTTACATTTTTATTCAGACCTAGTATTTAGTATTCTTAGCAGTTCATGAGTATTGTGACACCAATCTTGGGTAGAGGCTTATATTGACTATTCCGCATTTTTATTCAGTTTCTATAATTAAAACTTCCGCTATTATTTAATTTCGTTATTTTTATATTGTTGCCATAAATTGTTAAAAGGGATTATATTGTAAATGAAAAGTAATTAAAATTGGCTTGCCTAGCTTCTACGAGTAGGCGCCATCATGACTCCCGAGGGTGGGAAATTTGGGTCGTGACAAGTTGGTATCAGAGCACTAGGTTACATAGGTCTCATAACTCACAGACAAACTTAGTAGAGTCTGAGGGATCAGTACGGAGACGTCTGTATTTATCCCCTAGAGGCTAAGAGTTAGGAAAAGTTTCACATTTGTTCTTTCTTGTCATGCGATTTGGTTTCTCAATGCTAATTGAATTTCTACTCTGTTCTCTCGCAGATGGCGAGAACACGCGTTTACTCATCTACCGATCAGCAGTTTGAGCCCCAGGCAGCTTCCGCTAGGGGCAGAGGGCGAGGACGAGGTCGTGCTAGAGGCCGAGGTAGGGTAAGAGCTCATCCCCGAGCAGCAGCACCAGTGGCAAAGCCTCAGGTTAACTTTGACGAGAAGGTTCTGGCCCCAGCCACAGCAGTTTCGGTGGGCCCAACTTAAGTCCCAGTGGGGTTTATTGCTACCCCAGTTCTTTAGGACGCTCTAGTCCGATTAGTTGGCCGCATGGAGAGTGTCACTGAGTAGGATTGCTTCCTGTAGCACCAGCCACTTCTCAGGCTGGAGGAGGAGCCCAGACTCCTGCTACACGTACTTCGGAGCAGGTAGCTCCCCAGGGTCAGATTCTAGTGGTTCAGCCAGCTTGGCAGTTCCGTCGGGGGTTGTTGCTCAGATCAGTGATGGCGCGACTATGTCCACAGATGCTATGTGGAGGCTGGACAGGTTCACCAAGCTTTTCGCTACTACATACATCGGTGCTTCTTCTGAGGATCCCCAGGATTTCTTATATAGTTGCCACGAGGTTCTTCGGAACATGGGTATTATTGAGACCAATGTGGTCGATTTTACCGCCTTTCACCTATCTGGATCTGCCAAGACTTAGTGGAGAGATTATTGCTTAGCCAGACCAGCAGGGTCGCCGTCTTTGACTTAGGAGCAGTTTTCAGAGTTGTTTCGGGAGAAGTTTCTCCCCGTTACTCAGAGAGATGCTTATAGGAGGAAGTTTGAGCGCCTCCAGCAGGGTTCCATGATGGTCACTCAGTATGAGACCAGGTTTATTGATCTAGCTCGCCATGCTCTTGTCATACTTCCCACCGAGAAAGAGAGGGAGATGAGGTTTATTGATGGTTTGATTCAGCCGATTCGTCTCCAGATGGCTAGGGAGACTGGTAGTAAGATCAGCTTTTAGGAGGCGGCCAATGTGGACCGCAGAGTTGAGATGGTTCTGTCATAGGCCGGGGGAGACAAGAGAGCCCGTCATTCTGGCAGATTCAGTGGTACCTCGTCTGGAGGTAGAGATTCGTATGGTATAGGCCATCCTCCTATGCCCTTTCAGTCAGCTCTCCAGGTTTCGCACGGTACTTCGGGTGGCCATGGTTCTCAAGCACACTATTCTGATCAGCAGTCATTCAGTGCACCGCCAGCTCCTATCAGTGCACCGCCACTTTAGAGTTTTCGTGGAGGTCATTCAGGTCGTCAGGGCCAGCCACAATTTCCTCAGCCACAGCGTTCGGATGGATGTTATGAGTTTGGTGAGTATGGTCATATTAGGAGGACTTTCCAGAGATTGACAGGTACTGAGTCGCAGCAGCAGGGTCCCCGTCCTATGATTCAGGCACTAGATGCTCCACAGCCAGCCCAGCCAGCTAGAGGTAGGGGTAGAGGTGCTAGAGGTGGAGGTAGAGGTCATAGAGGTGGAGCTCAGACCGCTAGGGGTGGAGGCCAGCTAGCAGCAGATCGACCTAGGGATATGGTTTAGGGTAGTGGAGCCCAGCCGCGTTGTTATGCTCTTCAGGCTAGGCCCGAGGCTGAGGCTTCAGATGCAATCATTACAGGTACGGTTCTGGTTTGTGATCGAGATGATTCAGTACTATTTGATCCAGGGTCTAGGTATTCATATGTTTCATCTTAGTTCGCACCATGTTTGGTCATTCCTAGTGATCCATTAGGTATTCCTGTATATGTGTCTACATTGGTGGATGAATCTATCGTGGTCGACCGAGTCCATCATTCACGTGTTGTAGTGATTGGGGGTCTTGAGACCCGTGTAGACTTGTTGCTCTTAGATATGGTTGACTTCGATATCATATTGGGCATGGATTGGCTATCACCCTATCACGCTATCTTGGATTGCCATGCCAAGATTGTGACCTTAGCTTTGCCGGATATGCCTCGTTTAAAGTGGAGAGGCACTTCAGGCCACTCTACCCGTAGCGTCATTTCGTACGTGAAGGCTCGACGTATGGTTGAGAAGGGGTGTCTGGCCTATTTGGCCTATGTTCGTAATTCCAGTGCTGAGGTCCCTCATATAGATTCTGTGCCTATTGTTCGGGAGTTTCCACATGTTTTCCCTTCAAGCCTGCCAGGTATGCCACCCGACAGGGACATCGATTGCTATATTGATTTGACTTCGGGTACCTAGCCCATTTCTATCCCGTCATATTGTATGGCCCCGCCGGAGCTAAAGGAGTTAAAGGACCAGTTGCAGGATTTGCTAGAGAAGGGTTTCATTAGACCTAGTGTTTTGCCTTGGGGGGTGCTAGTGTTATTTGTCAAGAATAAAGACGAATCGATGAGGATGTGCATAGATTACCGGCAATTGAACAAGGTAACGATTAAGAATAAGTATCCACTGCCGAAGATTGATGATTTGTTCGACCAGCTTCAGGGTGCTAGGGTATTCTCCAAGATTGACTTGCGATCTGGCTACTATCAGTTGAGGATTAGGGCATCCGATGTCCCTAAGACAGCTTTCCGCACTCGGTATGGGCATTATGAGTTCTTGGTCATGTCATTTGGGTTGACCAATGCCCCAGCAGCGTTTATGGAGTTGATGAACTTAGTGTTCAGGCCATATTTGGACATGTTCGTGATAGTCTTTATTGATGATATTTTGGTATACTCCCGCAGCTAGAGGGAGTACGAGTAGCACCTTAGAGTGGTTCTTCAGACTCTGAGGGATAGTCAGTTATATGCCAAGTTCTCCAAGTGTGGGTTCTGGCTGAGTTCAGTAGCATTTCCGGGTCACGTTGTATCAGTAGAGGATATTCAGGTGGACCCGAAGAAGATTGAGGCAGTCAAGAACTGGCCTAGACCAGCATCAGCTATAGAGATTCGGAGTTTCTTGGGATTGGCAGGCTACTATCGTCAGTTTGTGGAGGGGTTTTCATCTATTGCATCCCCGATGACCAGGTTGACCTAGAAGGGTGCCCAGTTCAGATGGTCGGACGAGTGTGAGGCGAGCTTTTAGAAGCTCAAGACAGCTCTGACTACGACACCAGTGTTGGTTTTGCCCACAGGATCAGGGCCTTATACAGTTTATTATGATGCTTCACATATTAGGCTTGGTGCAGTGTTGATGCAGGATGGCAAGGTTATTGCCTATGCTTCGAGGAAGATAAAGATTCATGAGAAGAACTATCCAGTGCATAATTTGGAGTTGGCAGTTATTGTTCATGCCTTGAAGATTTGGAGGCACTATTTATATGGTGTGGCATGTGAGGTGTTCACTGACCACTAGAGTCTTCAGTACTTGTTCAAGCAAAAGGAGTTGAATTTGAGGCAGAAGAGGTGGTTGGAGTTGTGGAAGGATTATGATGTCACCATTTTATATCATCCCGGGAAGTCCAAGGTGGTGGCTGATTCTTTGAGTAGAAAGTCAACAAGTATGGGCAGTCTTGATTATGTTCCAGTCAGTCAGAGGCCGCTTGCTTTGGATGTCCAGGCCTTAGCTAATCAGTTCGTGAGACTGGATGTTTCAGAGCCCAGTCGTGTGTTGGTTTGCACGGTCGCTCGTTCTTCATTGTTGGAGCGTATCCGTGATCAGCAGTTTGATGATCCCCATTTATGTGTCCTTAGAGACACGGTGCAGCGCGGAGGCGCCAGGCATGTTACCTTAGATGCGGATGGAGTTTTGAGATTGCATGGGCGAGTTTGTGTGCCCAATGTGGATGGACTTCGAGAGTTGATTTTAGAGGAGGCCCATAGTTCTCGGTACTCTATTCATCCGGGCGCCGCGAAGATGTATCATGATTTGCAGCAACATTATTGATGGCATAGGATGAAGAAGGATATTGTTGCATATGTGGCTCGGTGTTTGAATTGCCAGCAGGTTAAGTATGAGCATCAGAGGCCTGGTGGTTTATTTCAGAGGATTGAGCTTCCCGAGTGGAAGTGGGAGAGGATCAGTATGGACTTCGTTACTGGACTTTCGTTGACTAGGAAGAAGTTCGATGCAGTTTGGGTTACCGTGGATAGGCTAACCAAGTCAGCGCATTTTATTCTTGTGGCAGTCTCCTATTCATCCGAGAGATTACCTGAGATTTATATCCGGGAGATTGTTCGCCTTCATGGTGTGCCAGCATCTATCATTTCGGAATGGGGTATGTAGTTTACCTCGCGCTTCTGGAGAGCAGTTCAGCGAGAGTTGGGCACACGGGTTGAGTTGAGCACAACATTTCATCCCCAAACAGACGGGCAGTCCGAGCGGACTATTCAGATTTTGGAAGATATGCTCCGAGCTTGTGTTATTGAATTTGGAGGTTCATGGGATCAGTTCTTGCCTTTAGTGGAGTTTACCTACAACAACAGCTACCAGTCGAGCATCCAGATGGCTCCTTATGAGGCTTTATATAATAGGCGGTGTCGGTCTCCGATTGGGTGGTTTGAGCCGGGAGAGGCTCGGTTGATAGGTACGGATTTGGTTCAGGAGGCCTTGGACAAGGTCAAGATCATTCAGGATAGGCTTCGTTCAGCTCAGTCTAGGCAAAAGAGCTATGCATATCGTAAGGTTCGAGATGTAGCTTTCATGGTTGGTGACTGGGTATTGCTCCGAGTGTCGCCTATGAAGAGCATGATAAGGTTTGGGAAGAAGGGAAAGCTTAGCCCTGGATTCATTGGTCCTTTTAATATTCTTGATCGAGTGGGAGAGGTGGCTTATAGACTTGCATTATCGCCTAGCTTATCAGCCATGCATCCAATTTTTCATGTATCCATGCGTCGGAGGTATCACGGCGATCTAGCCTACGTGTTAGATTTCAGCATTGTCCAGTTGGACAAGGATTTGTCTTATGAGGAGGATCCGGTAGCTATTCTAGACCGGCAGGTTCGTCAGTTGAGATCCAAGAGTTTTCCTTCTGTTCGTGTTCGGTGGAGAGGTCAGCCCCCCGAGGCATCGACTTGGGAGTCCGAGTTTGATATGCAGAGTCGTTATCCTCACCTTTTCCCCGACTCAGGTACTTCTTTCTTTTGTTCGTTCGAGGACGAACGGTTGTTTTAGAGGTGGAGAATGTGACGACCCAAAGGGTCATCACCTGTTTTCCTATTTATTCCGTGCTTCCGAGGCCTTGAAAACCTTAATTTTAGTTGCTTCGATTTGCATGCACAGTCCAGGCTTGTAGCTGGAAAACTTAAATGTGAAATTCTGTGAAAAATGCTAAAATTTGGTATTAAAATTAATAAGTTTGACTTTGGTCAACATTTTGGGTAAATGGGTCCCGGAGGGTCCGTGGAAAAATACGGGACTCGGGCGTATGCCCGGAATCAAAATTCGAGGTCCGGAGCCCGAGAAATGAATTTTTAAAAGAAATTATTTTTCTGAAATTGTTAAGGAGAATGGAAATGAAAATTTATTAGAAAGTGTTGGTATCGGGCCCGTATTTTGGTTCCAGTGCCCGGTACAGGTCTTATATATGTTAAGAGATATTCTATGAAATTTGGTTAAAATCGGACGTCGTTTGACGTGTTTCGGACCTAAAACTCTAAATTTGAAAGTTTATGAAGTTTGAAGAAAAACTAGTAATTTTGAGGTTTGATCCATCGTTTTTTATGTTATTTTGGCAATTTGATCGCACAGTTAAGTTCGTGGGATG
The DNA here is from genome assembly GCA_026770625.1 of Nicotiana glauca. Lineage (NCBI taxonomy): Eukaryota > Viridiplantae > Streptophyta > Magnoliopsida > Solanales > Solanaceae > Nicotiana > Nicotiana glauca. The sequence continues at coordinate 10,616 of MU788071.1, read as the reverse complement.
TTGTTGAGTTAGGGTATGTGTTTGGTTAGGAGCCCCGAGGGCTCGGGAGTTTTTCAGGGGTGTTTCAGAGTGATTTCGGACTTATGAAAGTTGCAGAAAATGAGCTTCAGTTGTTGCAGACAAATCCTTCTTCGTGTTAGCGACGCCTGGTCCGAGTTCGCGAAGCCTTGAGTGTGTCCTTCATCACGTTCGCATAGAGTTAATGGACTCTGAGGGCCTAGCCCATCTTTCCTTCTTCGCGTTCGCGATGGCTGGACCGCGTTCGCGTAGCTTCCCAACCTTCCTCATAGTGTTCGCGTTTAGGTCTACGCATTCGCGTAGACCAAGTCCTGGACCCCCTCCCCCAGCTTACTTCTTCGTGTTCGCATTCTTCCCATCGCGAATGCGATGCCCTACCCAGTTACCCTTCACGAACGCGACCATGTTCCCGCGAAGGCGAAGGGCAATTTTTCCCCAGTTATAATTAAATTCCATAACAGTGTAGTCGTAGATTCTTTCATAAAAACACCCAAACTTCTTCTTCTCCAAGGTTCTCACGCGTCCATTGAAGCCCCATTTCACCAAGACTCTGTGGGTTAGTAAATCTTAACTAGTTTCCTTCATTTTTAATCAATATCCATTGAATTCCTAAGCTTAAATCATTTAATTTAGGGTAGAAATTGGGAAAAATGGGTAGAGTTAGGGCTTTAGCTTTTTCTTTATTTAGACCTTATTTTGGGGTCGAATTTGAAAACAAATTATATATTCAGGCTCGTGGGGGAATGGGTGATATGAATTTGGTCCGAACATCGTGTTTTGACCAAGCGGGCCCGGGTGTGATTTTTGAAATTTTGGGAAGAAAGCTTGAAAATCTATAATTAGATATTGGATTTGATTTGGTTAGCATATATTGATATTATGAAGTCATTATTGTATAGATTTGATTGAGTTGGATCCGAATTCGAGAGGGAAAGCGGTTGTTGTCGATTGATTTGGCCGTGGAAGTTGAGGTAAGTGTTCGGTTTAACCCTAGCTTTAGGTATTAGGAGTTGAGTCGTATTTGTTAGGTGTTTTCATGTGGAGTACTACGTATATGCATGATGACAAGTATTTATACGTCGGTGTCAAGCACGACCGTGAGTCCTAAATTGATATCGTTGTGTTCTTGACTAATATCATGGATGAAATAGTAAGAAAACTTGTGTTGATTGAGTAAGGCTTCATCTATTATCTTTCATTTCAGTCTGTTGTCTTTTGTATTCGGGACAAACAGTTACATTTTTATTCAGACCTTGTATTTAGTATTCTTAGCAGTTCGTGAGTATTGTGACACCAGTCTTGGGTAGAGGCTTATATTGACTATTTCGTATTTTTATTCAGTTTCTATAACTAAGACTTCTGCTATTATTTAATTTTGTTGTTTTTATATTGTTGCCATAAATTGTTAAAAGGGATTATGTTGTAAACGAAAAGTAATTAAATTTGGCTTGCCTAGCTTCTACGATTAGGCGCCATCATGACTCCCGAGGTTTGAAAATCCGGGTCGTGACAAAGAGGGGCAGCATGGTGAGGACCGCAGATGCGGTATTGGAACCGCACCTGTAGAATCGCAGAAGCGGTCTGGAGGCCGCAAGTGCGGAAATAGCTGGAGGCAGAGAGTTGTTTTAAATTCGGTATCTGGCCATTCTTCTCCCATTTTTCATTTGGCATGGGCGATTTTGGAGAGCTTCAAGTAGGATTTTCATCATCAACGACAAGGTAAGATATCCCCACCTATTTTGAGTTAAATACATCAATTATGTATGGATTTGAGCATGAATTTGTAGAAAACTTGGGGTTTGAGGGAAAACCTAGAAAATTAGTATTCTTGGAATTTGTCTACGATTTTGGGTATGGAATTAAGAGAAAATCATAAATTTGAGTTCGTGAGTTCATGGGTAAACTTTATCTTTGAGAAATTTTGGATTTCCGGGCACGTGGGCCCGAGGGTATTTTTGTCAACTTTTCGATCGGGGTTAGGAATTGTTATAAATTTGATTATAATGAGTACCTTAGCATATATTAATGAATTTACATAATTATTGGCTAGTTTTGGAGCGTTGTGCATCGATTCGAGTCTTCGGAAGGGCGTGGAATGTCGGTTATGGAACTTCGGAGCGAGGTGAGTCTCCTTTCTAACCTTGTAAGAGGGAAATGTCCCCATAGGTGAATTAATTGGTCATGTGCTCCTATTTGTGGGGGTTGCGTACGCACGAGATGACGAGAGTTCGTGCATAGCTACTATTATGTATAAGTCCGGGTAGTCTAGGACCCAAAAGCATGCTATACTTGGAATATTTATAATCTTATTGATAGCTCGAATTGCTTAAACCACATCGAATTAATAAATCCGTTCTCAAAAGGATTTGACTTCTTTTCTTAAATTGTTAAAAGAGAAAGTGGATTTTATTTGAATAATTATTCCCCAATAAATTCTTAATTGGCTATTTGAGCATGTATTTTTATGTGTACATGCGTCGCATGAATGATTCGCGAGCAGGGTGATTGTTTATTTTATGTTGACCGTGTCGCATGGATAGTTCGCGAGCGGGGTAATATAGGCATCTATGGTTCGAGTCGTTTAACCCTCAGCAGTGCACAGTTTACTTTTATGTTGGATCGGGTCATACGTCCTACGGTGATTATTTGCGTATGCTGGTATTGCTACCTTGAAGTTATTAAAGTTGTTATTGCCTCTTCATGGCTTGAGAAAATTTGGATAATAAGCAAAAAAATTTTGGAAGTTTCCTATAAAAGAAATGATCGTTTACTTGTTTCCTTCTATTGGATAAAAATTATTTATATAGAAATCCACGATTTAATATATTATTGGCATCATTATTGGACCACTAGTAAGTGTCGAAGTAGAACATCTCGTCTCTACTTCTTTGAGATTAGACGGGATACTCATTGAGTACACGTTGTTTTCGTACTCATACTACACTTCTGTGCATTTTTGTTGCACAGGTTCATGTGTTGTAGTGGCCTATTGGGCGTAGCAGCGCGGATGATTCTGGGACTATGTGAGTTGCATTGTTCAAGGTGGCCCGCAACTAGTATAGTCCCTTTTCCAGCATAATATATTTACTTTCTATCCACTGTATTCCGGACGGATGTTGTATTTTATTTATGTCTTAGTAAATGCTCATGCACTTGTGACACCAGATTCTGGGAGGGTTTTGAAATATTTTGTATTAATTGCCTATTTTTCTAATTCGAATTGAATCAGTTATCTTTCTTTTTATCTATAAAAATTGAAGGAAAAGCTTAATTTTCAAGATTGTTAAAATGAGAACTTCAACAAGTAATTTGCTTGGCTTGCTTGACAGGGATGTCCGGCGCAACCACGATCCTTAGTGGAGTTTGGGTCCTGATATTTTTTTATAATACCTATATTTTTATCTTTATAATTAATTAAGATAGAGGCGTTGTTTTTATCTTTCAATGTAATTTTTTTTAAAATCTTATTAGTTAAGATACGACAGACAATATCTTTACAAAAATATTCACTTTCTTTTCAATGAGATTCAAAAAAGAATATTTATTTTAAATTAAGTATTAGTATTAAAATTATCCCAAATTGCCTAATGGCTTTATAAGAGATTGTCACTTGGCTTAATCATAATGCAAATTTTATTCGTTTATACACACACACACTTTCTCTACTCAAAAATTAATTAAGTCTTATCCTTCCATATATTTCTACATTGAAATTATTTATATATATATATATATTCTCTTTTTCTTTTAATTTCTTATCCGTATTGCATTAACCATAACTTAAAATTATTTGTATCCTTGTCTGGTACTTTCATTACAATACACTATAGATTAATGTGGTTTTTTTTTATTGTAATAATTTTTACACACACACATATTCTCTTGAAATTAGGTTTATAATTTTTTTCGATTTACCGAGAAGTTAACAATATTACAAAAACTCGATGTCAAATTAGAAAAAAGCACGCAGGATTCAAAAAAGAATTCCTTCGATGTTACCCTTTCAAATACACATTTCTTGCTAATAACCCTTTTAAATGCCTAAAATTAGAGCGGCAAAGTAGTTTTCAATAGGATTTACAATATCCCATAACTTTAGTCATTTATTACTTATTAGTCCAATTAAAAATGAAGATTCCAAATCTTCGAATGTGATACAAAATTACTACATTATATTTTCTCCTTATCCTTTTAACTTTATCTTATGTCTTTCCTAAGTTCTTATTTATTTTGTCTTACTTTGCTATGTGCTTTATTCTTAAGACGCCACTTTATTTTATATATTAACTCCCTCTAAAATATAAATAGTCATATGTTATATTTCAATTTACACTGTTTTTATATTTTTTGTTTTGTTTCTATTATAGTTTTTTAATTAATTTTTCACCTTCATATTTCTAGCTAATATATAAGAAAATCTATGAGTGAATCAATATATAGATATAAAGTATAGATATAGATGTAGATACCAATATACATATAAATATAAATATAGATAAATAGATTAGATTTTTCTAAGATTTGTTTAGATTATGTATAAGATCAATTAAACTACTTCCATTAATTATGTTTCCATTTATAAGTTCTAATTATTAATGTTGTCTTAAAATTGCCAAGTGACTTCATTTTAGCTTGCCGCTTGGCTTAACCACAATGCATACTATCATCCTTTTAATATAATATAGATATATAGATTATATTTGTCTAAGATCTATATAGATTATGTAAAAGATCTATTTCATCTACTTTCATTAAGTATGTTTCTATTTATAATTTTTAATTATTATTATTGTCCTAAAATTGCCAAGTGGCTTCATTTTAGCTTGCCACTTGACTTAACCACAATGCATACTACTCTCCTTTTAATATAATGTAGAAGATATATATTTTTAATTTTTTACCTCCATATTTCTAGCTAATATAGAAGAAAATCTTTAAGTGGATCAATATTTAGATATACATATAAATATAGATATATAGATTAGATTTGTCAAGATCTATTTAGATAATATAGAAGATCTATTTCATTCAACTACTTCCATTAATTATGTTTCAATTTTTAATTTTTAATTATTATTGTTGTCCTAAAATTCTCAAGTGGCTTCATTTTAGCTTGTCACTTGGCTTAACCACAATGCATATTGCTCTCCTTTTAATATAATATAGATTAAAAAAATTTGTTACATATAAAATAGTAGTTTGCCCGATTTGTCAGTACTAATATGACTTTATTATTCTTGTTATTAAAATATTTTTTACTGATTATTTTTTATTTTAAAGTCGGCAAATCTTTAATATCTTAAGCAAATTATAGTTTTTTTTTTTACATTTTAACTTACTCCAAAGTATAAGTAGTCATAGGTTATCTCAATTTATGTCTTTCTACAATTTTTTTTAATTTTTTACCTCCATATTTCTAAATAATATAGAAGAAATTCTTTAAGTGGATCAATAATTAAATATAAATATACATATAGATATATAGATTAGATTTGTCTAAGATCTATTTATATTATGTAGAAGATCTATTTCATCTACTTCCATTAAGTATGTTTCTATTTATAATTTTTAATTATTATTGTTGTCCTAAAATTGCCAAGTGGCTTTATTTTAGCTTGCCACTTGGCTTAACCACAATGCATACTACTCTCCTTTTAATATAATATAGATATAGATAGATATTTTTAGTTGATATAGAAGAAATTCTTTAAGTGGATCAATAATTAAATGTAAATATACATATAAATATAAATATAGATATATAGATTAGATTTGTCTAAGATCTATTTAGGAAAGTCGTATACTTTAAAAGTAGATGGAGTGATCAAGCGGCCCTTCTTGCGCACCTCTTTCAGGAAAGGGCCTTATACACGGGGACACTGGCTGATCCCGCTGACATTACCCTTCAACCGGGTTATTCTGTTCCACCTCTTAGAAAGAAAAAAACTTAAATAAAAATACTTAATAGCATGGCGATATATTTATACAAAACTTCTACCCCGAGCACACGCAATGGGACCATAGACAGTTAAATAAAATCCAATCTACGAAATAATTTGATCAATGCACAGCATCGTTGTGATAAAGGTCTAATGCCAGAGGAATCATTACTGTAGAAATCTATTTCATCTACTTCCATTAAGTATGTTTCTATTTATAATTTTTAATTATTATTGTTGTTCCAAAATTGCCAAATGATTTTATTTTAGTTTGCCACTTAGCTTAACCACAATGCATACTTCTCTCCTTTTAATATAATATAGATATAATACAAATTTGCAAAATCTTTGTTTGGTTAATATACTACTTATGTGAGATTGTAATTTGTAATGCATGAATTATTTATGCACTGAAAATTGACTGTTATGTTGTGAATAAATGTAGTTTAAAGATTATCATGTGGTAAATGATAAATTTGTAATGTTATGTCGGAGTTACTTTATCTTTATGAATGATTTTTACATAACCCGAGGCGTGTATTCTACATAATTTAATATCGTAAACAAAACATTAATTATTCATGCGCAGTTTATTTAACCCCTTCAATCAAATACTTATTATTTATATATTAAATTTTCTATTCCCTCTAACCATATGACCTCCTGAAGTAATCCTTATTCCTAGTACTTGTATACGCAATTAGAACGAGAAAAGTATGCTAGCCAATTTGTTGTCCTTTTAATATCTTGACATCGATTTACAGCTTGTTTGAATGGTTGTTACCTGTTGTATCGCGTCGTATTGTTATTTTAAATATAATATTTGTTTTGATTGTTACTTAAATTTTATTGTACCATATTGTTAAATACATCGTTAACGACGAAATGTGCCACTTTATGTAACGACCGATTTGGTGTGATGATGTGATCACGTCGTTACCTTGTCTTTTTCTCTCAATCTAGCCCTTTATTATTATTAAATTATTATCACGACCCAAAATCCACTAGGGGTCGTGGTGGCGCCGAACACCGCTGTCAGGCCAGCCAATTAGATTACCAATTAATTTCCTCTTTTAATGTTTTTGAAAACCTAAGGTTTTTCCTTCTGTTTCACATAAAAATAAGATCATTTCTTGAATTCAAACTTAAATAATACCAATTAGTACAAATCCGTTAAAAACCATCCCAGAAATCCGGTGTCACAAGTGCATGAGCAACTACTGATAAAGACATAAAATACAACACAACATCCGTCCGGAATACAATGGACAGGAAAGAAATACAATTACTAGAAGGGACTTTAAAAGCCACGGGTCGCCATGAATACTGCAGCTCACCTAGTCCCTGAATCGTCCGTGCTGCTGCACCCAGTAGGCCGCTAATATATCATGA
>MU788070.1:58171-84812 GCA_026770625.1 Nicotiana glauca | reverse complement strand
ATATATATATATATATATATATACACACACACATATACATATACATATACATATACCTACAAATGCCCCTTACTTCAAGACTTATCAGGATGTAAACTCGTTGGAGTAACATCAAATAGTCATACTTGAGCCCTTGTATTAAGTTACAACACTAACTACTTGGAAAAAGCTCAAAGTTGCCTAGTTTAATGAATTCCAAAATGGTTCTTCTCTTCCTTGATTTTCATCGATTAATATAGTTCGTCAAGTTGCGAGTCATTCATTCTTTCGGCTTAAGGGAATTGGTTACATACGTAATGCATTCCATAATACCATAACTTGCTACCAAAGCATGATACTCTAATCTTTCTGACATGGACCACTTGAGCCAAATAATTGCTAAATTTTTCAACCAAACGTACATAGGGATAATTAAATGGAGTTTAAAAACAAGTACATAAGTAGTAGTATGTTTGAATTCTCCACGTATGTTAGCCACGTAGGACTAAAGGATTTCCCAAACTTCATAAGGATATATTCTTTTGGAAATAGACAAATTGTAAGACCTCCGAACAAAGCAGCGATTTCATGTTCTAATCACAACTGAATAGCTCTAACCAAGTCCTATTAGAACACAAAGAGCCAGCTCACCGCCTCTGTGCAAGTGATCCCACACCTGTAGCATCATTGTCACGTCTTCTTTCAAAGATCTATATAAACCAGTGTGCAGGGCCAGACGTAGAATTTTTCATAAGCGATGTCGTAAATATGAACAAATTGATAAATTATTGTTATGATACACATAAAAATAATATAAATTAGAATCTTATTAAAAAATAAATTAAAAAATAATACTACAATCCTCCTCGACAAGTTTTTATTTTTTGAAATGTATTCAAAATATTCTTGCTAGACATAATAGTAAATACTACATTTTCTATATATATAACACTAAGCAATAACTGAAAAACTCTTTCATTATTTGACTTTACAATTTGAGTTCGGACCAACTTCATCTTCCCCAAGAAAAAGATAGATAGAAAAAAATAGTAAGAAAACTTACCATGGAACATACTTGAAGGGAAAACAAGTTTTCCACCGGAGCTAACGAGAAGTATATACAAAGTTGTGTCCTTTTTGTTTATTTAATAATATATTTTTTGTACACATTAATAATTTGCACATATTTAGTGAATTTTTCCAACGAAGCGGTATCGGATAACACCGCTTACACCAAGGTGAATCCGCCCCTGCCCGTGTGCTTGTATAAGTTGAACAACCATTCGCAGTATTTGCAAGACACTTGAGTCTATTTTTGTGGACTCGGAAACATTGACATGAAGGTAATTTCTTCTTCTTTTCTTGTGATTTTTTCTTTGTTGTCTTTTTTTTCTTTTTTTGTAGGTCAAGCGAGAAAGATATGTTCTTGTTCAACAAGATGATCCACCCATGAAGAAGACAATCTTGGGGTGTGAGGGGATGAGTACTCATCCTTACCCGAATATCGGAGAGATTACCCTCATGACCCGACTACCAGAGAGATTACTCTCAATATGGCCCGACTACCGGAGAGACTACTCTCAATGTGGCCTGACTAATGGAGAGATTACTCTCAAAATGGCCCAACTACCGGAGAGATTACTCTCAATGTGGCCCGACTACCGGAGAGATTACTCTCAAAGTGGCCCGATTACCAGAGGATTACTCTCAATGTGGCCCGACTACCGGAGAGATTACTCTCAAAATGGCCCAACTACCGAAGAGATTACTCTCAATGTGGTCCGACTACCAGAGAGATTACTCTCAAAATGGCCCGACTATCAGAGAAATTACTCTCAATGTGGCTTGACTATCAGCGAGGCCAATCTCTCCGGTAGTCGAGCCATGAGGGTAATCTCTCCAATATCGGAGAAATTACTCTCAAGGTAATTTCTTCTTCTTTTCTTGTTCTTTTTTCTTTGTTGTCTTTTTTATTCTTTTTTGTAGGTCAAGCGAGAAAGATATGTTCTTGTTCAACAAGATGATCCACGTATGAAGAAGACAATCTTGGGGTGTGAGGGAATGAGTACTCATCCTTACCCGAATATCGGAGAGATTACCCTCATGGCCCAACTACCGGAGAGATTACTCTCAATGTGGCCCGACTACCGGAGAGATTACCCTCAATGTGCCCGACTACCGGAGAGATTACTCTCAATGTGGCCTGACTAACTGAGAGATTACTCTCAAAATGGCTCGACTACCGGAGAGATTACTCTCATTGTGGCCCGACTACCGGAGAGATTACTCTCAAAGTGGCCCGACTACCAGAGTATTACTCTTAATGTGGCCCGACTACCGGAGAGAATACTCTTAAAATGGCCCGACTACCGGAGAGTTTACTCTCAATGTGGTCCGACTACTAGAGAGATTACTCTCAAAATGGCCCGACTATCAGAGAAATTACTCTCAATGTGGCTTGACTATCGGCGAGGCCAACTTAAGGTGCAAAGGGATTCATATATCCACCTCAAGATTGGAAAGTTATATTTAATTTCTTTTAAGGACAAACCCACGAAGAGGCCAACTTAAGGTGCAAAGGGACTTATATGTCCACCTTAAGATTGAAAAGTTATAAAGCTTCAACTCGAAGACGACATCGACTTGAACACTTGGAAAACTTTGAAGATTTGGCGGACTTTTCAGACTTTAACTCGAAGATTCAGAGGGCATAAACAATTCAACTTTAAGACTAGCTAATTTGAAGATTGAAACTTGAAGACCGACGAACTTGAAGACTTCAACTTTGAGACTCGGAGGGCCTAAATATTTCAAATTGAAGATCAGCGGATTTGAAGACTTTAACTTGAAGACTGATGGGGTTGAAGATTTCAACTTGGGGACTTCAACTTGGAGACTTCGAGAGCTTAAATATTTCAGCTTCTCTTTTGGTTTACATTGTTCGACTTTTATCTTAGTCGCATAATTTTCAGTTTTACGTGCTTGTAACAAATAATTAATGTCTTGTCGTGGGAGAGTCCAACTAATTAATTGTTTGATGACTTCAATATCTAAAATATATCCAATACTTAGAAACAAAAACCTTCAGAATCGCACCGGATAATATTTTGAAATCAACTTTAGATTTCACCATGTTGAAATTTCAAATTTCTGCAGTCTCACCAAAAAAATTCATATCTCGATGTAGAAATATCGAAATTGCAAACCATTTAATTTTAAGAAAACTAGACTTCAAGATCTAGAACATATCCAAAATTCTCAATCAAACAACTTCAGAATCGTCCCAGATAATATTTTGAAATCAACTTTATATTGCACCACGCCAACTATTCAAGATTTGCGCAGTCTCACTAAAAAATTCATATCACGGCGTAGAAATATCAAAATTGCAAACAGTTTAATTTCAAGAAAACTAGACTTCAAGACTTAGAACATATCCAAAATTTTCAATCAAACAGCTTCTGAATCGTCCCAGATAATATTTTAAAGTCAACTTTATATTGCACCATGCTATCAATTCCAGATTTGTGCAGTATTACCAAAAAATTCATATCTTGGTGTAGAAATATCGAAATTGCAAACCGTTTGATTTCCAAAAAACTAGACTTCAAGATCTAGAATATTTCCAAAATTCTCAATCAAACAAATTTTGAATTGTCCCAAATAATATTTCAAAATCAATATTACATTGCACCATGCTATCAATTCCAGATTTGCATAGTCTCGCCAAAAGATTCATATTTTGGTATAGAAAAGTCAAAATTAGGAACCGTTTGATTTATTTAAAACTAGACTTCAATATTCAGAGTATATCCAAAATTCTCAATCAAAAAACTTCGAAATTATCCCAGATAATATTTTAAAATCAACTTTACATTGCACCATGCCATCAATTCCAGATTTGCGCAGTCTCACAAAAATTCATATCTTGGTATGGAAGCCTCGAGATCGGAAGATGTATTACTTGCCATCAATTGAAATTTAAGAGCCATATTCTCACAAATACCTTGAGTTAAAGTCTCACTAAATTTGAAATGTTGTGCCAAGCAATCTTTTCCTTATACTTGTGTTTCCTTTTGATGTCNCCCCTTTTTTTTTTCTTAAGGCAGAGGTCGGGACCAACAAACTTAAAAGTTTGGAGAACCTGAAGACATGGAGAATCCCTGGACTTCAATGCAAATACTTGACATCCTCCTAAAATAGGTTCATAGAAGATATCAATTTACCATGGAGGGTTGCCCCCTTTAAATCAAATGAGGTCAAAGTTCAGTAGGAGGATGACATTTCAGCTTGATCTTACATTCCTTCATACTTCATTCGAACAACAATTGGGGCAATATTTATCTTTTGAACTTAACTCTAAGCTGCTACCTCGGTGAAGAGGATCCAGTCATACCGTAGTTCAGACTGGGTAGATTTTTTTTCTATTTTTTATGTCCCAACTTTTGCCTAGGCCGCCTCTTTCGAGATTTTCAACCTAGCGGACTTTTTTTGGCCGTACACAATTTATACTCTTGTAGGCTAGGAGTGTAGCAACATACAGTTTAGGATCGTGTGTCAAGGGCATTGCAACTTCAAGGATAATACGTCTTCAAAAACGTGCCATTGATAGGGCCGATCCTCATACCATCTTTATCAACCAGCTTGTAAGCCCCACTTGAGTAAGCTTCTTTTACGACATATGACACATCCCATTTTGAAGTGAACTTCCCTACAAGTTTATGGGAAGTAATTATAGGTCTTCATACGACAAGGACTTGATCTTCTACTTGAAAGGATCTCGGGCACACTCTTTTATTTAAGGCATGAGATAATCGAGCTCGATAACATTCAAGACTCTGTTGAGCTTCCAATCTCTTTACATCAAGAGCTTCCAACTCTGCTAATTGAAGTCGAGCATTTTCTTCATCAGTAATCCCTTCTGAATAGCCAGTCATAACGAATGCATTTGACGCTCAAGTAGCAGGACGACTTCGACTCCATAAACGAGTCACTACTAAAAAAACCAGGGTTTAGCGACAGACAAAATTTGTAGCTAAACAGAAAAATTCGTCGCTAATCTCATTTAGCGACGGATTAGCGACAGATTATCAAAAGATTCTGCTAGCAACGAGCATTTTAGCGACAGATTAGCGACGATGTTCGTAGCTAATGCCAGTTTTTTTTGTAGTGAGTGAATAAGAAGTCGCCTGTGTTGGCGTGCGTTGATTCGTCCTATATGCCCATAGAGCTTCTTCCTTATGGTCATTCCAATCTCGTTTGGATTTAAAGATGACTTTCTTTAACAAGTTGCATAGGTTCTTGTTGAATGCCTCAGCTAGACCATTGGCAGCAGCATTATACATCAAAGATTTATGTTATTTGAAGCCAAAGAGATCATAAATCTTTTTCATCAACCTATTATCGAATTGATTTCCATTATCCGTTATTATGTAACGAGGAATGCCAAAGTGATAAATAATGTTTACTCAGATGAAACTAGCAACATTTTCCTTCTTTACTTCCTTAAAAGCAACAGCTTCAGCCCATTTTGAGAAGTAGTCAGTTGCGGCCAAGATGTATAGGTGCTCACAAGAGGACTTTAGCAGTGATCCAACAATATCCAATCCCCAAGCGTCAAATTACCAAGATGCAATAGTCGCGTGCAACACTTTAGGAGGTTGATGAATAAAATTCACATGGAATTAACAAGCCTTGCATCTTCGAGCATAGTTCAAGAAATCTTTTACCTTCGTTGGCCAATAATATCCTTTCCTTTTTATATGGAAGTGGAGCTTTGGTCCAGACTGGTGTGACCCACATACCCCAGAATGTGCCTCTTGCAAAGCTTGGAGAGCTTCTTCTTCTCTTAGGCATCGCAAGAGTACTCCCTTGAATGACCTTCTGTATAGAGTATCCTTGTAGTAAAGGAAGCGAGGTGCACGACGATGGATTTCAGTCCTTCACCTCGAATTTTCTGGAAGTATCCTATAGTATAACTAGTCGATAATTGGTTTTTGCCATTCTTCTTTCTCAACTTTAGAAACAGCAACAAGATGCTTGAGTTCATTTTCTTCACCTTCAGCCTCATTTGGCGGCGGTACTACCCATTTTTGGCAGACGATAACTTGTGCTTGATCAGGCAGGGCTAATGATGAAGCTAGAGCAGCTAAAGCATCAACCTTTTTATTTTATTTCCTTGGCACTTGCTGAATAGTCACATCTCTGAGCCACCCTATCAACTTTTTAGCGTAATCATGATATGGGCGTAGTTCAAGCTTTTTAACCTCGTAACTACCTAAAAGTTGATTGACCACTAACTGGGAGTCACCAAAGACTTGCAATTGCAATTGCTTCATATCAACGGCCATTTCAAGACCAAGTATTAATGCTTGATACTCAGCAACGTTATTTGGAGAGAGTTGTGTCAAGGTGAAAGAGTAGTGCAAGACTTCACCTTGGGGAGTGAGAAATACTATGCCAGCCCCGGCTCCCCCACGATGCGCAGTACCATCAAAGTACATCTTCCATGGAGGTAGAACTTCAACGACCATTGCATCCTCATCAGGTAGTTCATCAGTTAGCTCTCAGTCATCAGGTATCGAATGATCTGCCAAGAAGTCTGCCAATGCTTGTTCTTTTACAACCTTTTGAGGGATGTACAAAATCTCAAATTGTTGAAATTGGAGGTACCATCTCGCTAGTCGATCACTACGAACGGGTTTTGATATCACGAACTTGATGGGATTTGCTTTAGAAACAAGACGGAAAATATGAGCTTGAAAGTAGTGCTTCAACTTTTTAATTGAGAAGACTAGCACCAAACACAACTTCTCAATTGGTGAATAATTCAACTCGTTAGGTGTCATCATCCTGCTCAAGTGGTAAAGAGAGTTTTCTTTCCCCTCACTATTTTCTTGGGCCAACAGTGCTCCAACAGAACTTTCATCGCCACAATATATAGTATCAATGGCTTTCCAAGTATAGGAGCTGCTAAAACTTGAGGCTTCATCAAGTAGGTTTTGATACTTTCGAAGGCATTGCTACAAGCTTGGTCCCACTTGAAAGGAATGCCTTTCTTCATGAGGCAACTAAGCGGTTGGCACCTCCCAACCAAGTTTGGTATGAATCTTCTAAGGTATGTTATCTTTCCTTGTAGACTTTTCAATTCATGGATATCTCGAGTCTTAGGCATTTTCACAATGGCATCCACTTTGGCTTGATCAATTTTGATCCCTCGATTTCGGACAATGAAACCAAGGAACTTTTCAGAAGTAACTCCAAATGCACATTTCAATGGATTCATCCTAAGTTGGTACCTCAGGAGCAATTCAAATACCATCCTCAAGTCTTTCATGTGGTCGACCTTCTCTATTGATTTCATCACCAAGTCATCAACATAGCATTCGACATTCTTGTGGAGAAGATCATAAAAAATATTCTGCATAGCCCTTTGGTAAGTAGCACCAGCATTCTTTAAGCTAAAAGGCATTACCCTGTAGCAATAAATACCCTTGGGGGTGTAGAACGTAGTATGATCTTCATCTTTTGGCGCCATACGAATTTGGTTATAGCCCGGCGAACCGTCCATGAAAGATATTGCCTTGTAACCAGTAACATCATCGATCATCAGCTCTGGAATAGGAAGCGGGAATTCATCTTTGGGACATGCATTATTGAGGTCCCTGAAGTTAATGCATACTTGAATCTAGCCATTCTTCTTCCTTACAGGGACAATACTTGAAACCCATGTTGGGTATTTAACTTCCCAAATAAATCTAGCTTCAATGAGTATTTTAACTTCACCTTCAATCAGGGGAACCAAGTCCGGCCTAAAGCACCTTTGAGCTTGTTTAACAGGGCAAGCACCATTTTTGACTGCAAGGTGATGGACTACTACTTTCGGTTCCAAGCCAGACATCTCTTTGTAACTCCAAGCGAAGACATCCCTGAATTCCTTGAGTAACTCAATATAAGTGCTCTCTTCATCAGCTTCTAGTAAAGCACTTAGGTAGGTGGGTCTTGGTTCTCATCGGTGCCAAGGTTAACTAATTTTAAGGCATCAACTGTCATATTTAGTCCCTTTTCAAGATCAGGTGGAGCATCTTTCACATCTTCACCTTCTTGAGGGTACCCATCATTGAAGGATATGGGATACCACGGCGAAACATCCTCCAATTCCGTGTTATCTTCCATCGAAGTGGAATTCCATTCTCGACTTGTACAATAGCATGACATGAAGAACCCACACTTTCTTCGTCTTCATCACGTTCCTTAGTATAGACCACAGTATATAGCTTTGCCTTCAGTACTTCTTTACATGAAACCATAAGTTTTTTTGTCGCCTCATCCTAGAAGGAACCAAACTTTGGAAATCCTTAGAGATCTCGTGGATTTTAGTTGAAGCGGGTGTTCTTATGCTTTAAAAATTTCTCTGGAACTTGTTCCCCTTCTTTAGTGGACCTAATCTTTCAAATACGAAGGTCTTCAGATGTGGTATTCCAAGTCGATCAAAGATAGAAGGCTTGTTAGAAGCGGCTGATTCATCTTCTATAGTGATATAATTGTTGCTCACCCTTCTTATTGATATGCATACTGGTGACGGTTGCTTGTATCCCAAACCTTCATGTGGTTGCCTCGTTGCAGCTTCCATTGGGAGCTTCCCTAACTTTGACAACTCATTGGGATTGTATCCTGCTTTTGTAAATAGCTTTTAAGTGTTAGGGTCAAAACCTTTATTTATTCGCTTTGTAGGGAGTGCCATATTCTGCAAACGATTTTGGGCTACAAACCCTACAAGCGGCATTGAGGACGACTTTACTACCTCAATTCGTTTGACTAGAAGAGTTAACTCCTTTAGCGTGTTGTCTTGGCGATTAGATGATTCACTTTCATCTTTCTTCCTTTTAGGGATATATTGGAGTGCCGGACTTACTTTCTTTCCATAAGACGTAATATTCCCTCTATAAGATTTATTTGCATTGGGTTGTACATCCTTACTAGCAGCTTTGGCTTCACCAATAGTCACCTCTTCTCTTTTAGTTGAGGGCTCTTTATTCTTGCTTTTCATGCCATCATCAACTTTCAGCTCCTTCATAATGCAGTTCTTCAAGTAGAACTTTGCATCGGCGAAGTGTGACTCAACCCCGGTGAATGGCTCATTATCAATAACTATCATCTTCTCAACTTCACCCTCGTAGTATTTTAAACATTTATGGTAACTACTTTATTCTCATGTATCCAAGACCTCCCAAGAAAAATATTGTATGAAGTCTTCGCGTCGATCATATGAAGCCATGCACTTGATTATATATCTTCAATAGTGATTCCCAGCCTGATCGCTCCTATGGCTCTTTTCCCCCCTTGGTTGAATTATTGGATTATCACACGACTTTTCGAGAGTTCGTTCATAAGAATAGCAAGTTCTTTCACAATGTAGATTGGCAAAATGTTCACTGAGGATCTTCCATCAACCAAAATCCGATTTACCCTTTCATCGCGCATATAGCCAACCAGGTAAAATGGGCGGTTATGAGGAGCGTCACCTAGCAAAAGATCATCATTTGTGAACTTAACCTTTTCCTCACAAGCATTAACTTCTTGAGAAGTGGACTCGATGGGCTTTTCCGAAGATGGTGCTAACGGTAGGTCATCTCTCTTTTCTTCCCCTTTGTCAGCATGGCAACAAGAGGCATCAATGCCCTCATGGGAAATCTTTCTGCGGAACCAACTTGGTAAAAACTCCTCCAAGGTCACTAAATTTCGTAGATTTTGAGAATGGTGCATCTCCACTTTTGGTTTCTTCAAATGCCTAACTGGATTATTTTTTATTGGTCTTTTTACCGTCATCTTCCTTGTTGGTTGCTCTATTGATTCTTTTCGTGGGCTCCTTTTGTGGTGCCTACGACGAGTTACCAATGTCCAACCTTCATCATAATCAGGTTGATTGACTTCAGCTTTGTTGCTCTCCGGTAATTCTTCATCTTTACTTTCTTTAAAACCACATAAGTCATCCGGACTGAATGAGCCAAAGGTGATAGAGACTTGGTTTGCGCTTGCTTTCTCATCTTCAAGAACAATCTTCTTTTCGCGAGCCAAGTCTATGACTTTATCCTTGAAGACAAAGTACTTCTCTAGAGGGTGGCTTACAAGTCGGTGATGTTTGTAGTAATTTGGGTAATTTGTTTTCCCAACTTCATTTGGTCACTTCATCTCCGGAAGCTCAATGAGATTTAACTCGGGGAGTTGCTTGAAAATGGCTGGCACATCAGAATCCAGGAATGGGTACTCTTTCTCATGCATCTCTTTTAGAGTCAACTTTTCACTTGGCTTGTCTTGAAAAGAAGTGGATTTCATACTCTACTTCTTGATCACATTCGTAGTGAACTTCATAGGTGATGTATTTACATTCATAGCTTCTTTGCTTTCAGAATTAGGTATGAACTTGCCCCACTTCCTGACTTCTTGCCTGTCATTTGCTTTGCGAGGTTCATAGATGGGCAGCCTTTCATTTCCAGCGGAGTCCATGCTTAATTCCATGTCATGGGAACGAGTTGCAAGCTCTTCAAATGAGCTAGTCTTGATACCTTACAAGATGTAGCGCAATCCCCAAACCATGCCTTCGATGCATATCTCTATGCCTGAAGCTTCACTAAGCCTGTCTTTGCTGTTGAGGCTTGCATTCCTCCAACGATTGATAAAGTCGATAACTGGTTCCTCCTTTCATTGATAAGTATTTGTAAGCTCTATTATACTCACAGTACATTTCGTACTATAAAAGGGATTGAGGAACTCTTTCTCTTGTTGATCCCAGCTATCGATAGATCCGGCCTAGAGCTATGTATACCAGTCAAAAACATTTCCTTTTAGCGATCGTACAAACTGCTTGATAAGGTAATCTCCATAAGTCCCAGCATTATTGCGCATCTCCACGAAGTGCGCAACATGTCGCTTTGGGTTACCTTTTCCATCAAACTGTTGAGACTTCGGAGGTTGATAGCCAGCAGGCATCTTCAACACATCGACCCTTGCAGCGTACGTCTTTGCATATGTAAGCGAGGATTTGGCAGCAACTTCGTATTTGTTCTTAATGGTTCCTTCAATGAACTCCTTCAGTCGATCGATTGGAATCATCCCTTCAGATGAGACAGGGATAACCTTAGTAGATGTTGCTTGTCTCGGGGGAGAGTCACTCTCTAGAACCTTTAGGAGCTTGCCGAGTGCATGGGTAGATTTTTCTTCTATCAAGATTCCCACCCTGTCTGTTAGCTTGTCAATTCTAGCCTCTTGATTTTGCATGCATTTGGTCAAGCCAGCGATTGCTTCCGTCAAGTTTGCCAACTGCTCCTTCATAGATGAAGTGTTTGTCACCATGGCTTGCATGATTGTCATGGACGACGGAGAGTAGCATAGATTTTCACATAGATTGATCCTTGATTGGATCACACTATGTGGTACAAGTGGGGAGGATCCATCACTTGAAGCATCATCATCTTCCTTCACAGTAAAGTGTTGGGAACCAGAGAGGTCAAACAGAGTAAGAGTTTTCTTGATCTTTTCAGCAACATCACTCCCTCATTCATATGCGTTTGTGGAAGATCTTGCTCCGTTTGAGGATGAAGATCTGAAAATGGGGGTTGATGCGGATGGAACTTGGGGTGCTTGTTGTCCTAAAGAGCTTGCTTTGCTCCTCGTAACTGATCCGAAGCTTCCAAAGGTGACATCGAGGATGCTTTCTACATCAGCATAGAACTAGGAGTTAGCAGCCTTAGTAGAAGTTAAACCGGAGTTGATTTTTTTTGAAGCCATTTCAGTGTTCTTGGTATTTAGTGAATGAAAAGTTGAGATGAGAGGTAGAGATTGTCCCACTGGGCGTGCCAAAATTTGTAGACAATAAATTTGGTTCGATAAAATAAAATCAAGACCGAAAATATCGCAACAATCGTAGTATTTTATTTCGAATATTTGAGTGTTACAATCTCTATGATTCCTCTGATTCTATTTTTCTAATATAAATTCAAGGGCCTTTGAGCTTGATCTTGAATTTGAATTTGATTTATCCGTTGCGAATACTTTGATTGTTGCCACGAATTTTATCACGAACAAGTAGTCATGATTTTGAATGCCTTATATTTGATTTGACTTCGTTCTTGATCTTGAATACTTGATCTATTCTTCGTTCTTGAACTAGAACTTGATTTCTTGAACTTGAACTTGATTGCTTAAACTTGAACTTGATTGCTTGAAGCTTGAAACTTGTGGAGGAATTTGCAATGTTTGATCCACGAGCTCTTTCTTGCTTCTTATTATAACTTTTGGTGCCTTTTCTGAATTATGAAGACCCCTATTTATTGTTGTGGAAGGGAGGAGTTGTGATAAGAACAAACTTTTTCCGACCAATCAAACTAAAGTGTGACATAGCCGCATTTGAATGGCTAGAACATGTTACTTGTACACGTAGCGCGATTTTATTGGTCTTTCAGTGTGATTAGGCATGCCTTGTCATTTTGACACATGGCATGGTCCTATTGGTTCTTCTGCTTGACTTGGCGCGCCACGTTATTTGACACGTGGCACCAAACTAGGCCACTAGGAAGATGACATCTTGGGCTTAATGAGGTGGACTCATCACTTTAGCCCAATTAAATGGGCTAGCCCAATGGATTAAGACTTATTTATTTAATCCATATATATTGGACTTATATAATTATTCATTTATATATTAGCCCATAATATTTATTTGGACCAATATATCTTGAATTTAAAATATAGTCTAAATTATTTCATGGATTTAATTTTAATAAAATTTATATGCCTACACTTACGTCCACGGGCGGAGATGGGCAATCCATTTTATGAAAAAAGAATACAAAATATCGAGAGAACAACCTCACGAAGAGGCAAACACAAGTGACACACTAACACTTGTCCCGTAAGGTTTTTCCCTTAAACACGACTCAAACCCCATATGACTGTATTGTAAATGCTACTGAATGAGAAAGAAAGATCCTCAATTTATAGAAGTCCAAATATTTTCGTACAAGAAAAAAGACTAGTCAAATATTGGAGATTTATAATTTCCTTATGCAAAAAAAAAAAAATTAAATTATGATAAATATATTATCTTTTCCTTCAAAAGATAAAAAAATTAATTATGATAAAAAAATCTGGACAAACATTTAACAGCAGGTGATAGTCGGCAGCAACTAGTCTATAGCACATAATTTGGAGATTGAAAAGGTTGTCGGATTGCAAGAGAGTACATGTTGCACAGGGTAGAATCCCTTCCAATCAAGTGAAGAACCACTAGAAGTAAAACTGTAGTTGTTGGATTTTTCTACCAATGATGTGCCTCTCTAAATAATGCAAACCAATATCTCTAAATTTCGGCCGAAAGATTACAAGAGAAAAATTAAATATTACTATTACTACTACTATAGTTTATTACAAGTTGTTGCCTGAGAAACACAAAAATTAAAAAAAGAAAGAATAGAATCCGGCCGTTGTGGAAATGATTAACTGCGCTATATTTATACAAAGATTAGAAGAGCGTTCATACCCTCAACCACATCTATGCGCACTGCGCACGTTTGGTCAGGGGCGTACGTATAGATTTTTATAAGCGGTGTCAAAATTTATAAAAGAACTAGAATATAATTTTATTTATCATACTTTAGGAGAAGAAATAACGCTAGTCTATTGATTTTGTTGAGTCTTAAATTAAAAAAGGTCCTGAGCTCAATTCTACTTCATCGCAATTTTTAACCACAAATGCTCTCTCAAATATTTATATTTATAAAAGAAAAAAGTGCTAGTTGAGGCTTGAATCTTTAAACTCCTAGAGCAAAACCAAGCACATAACCAACATACCAAGATACAACTTATGTCAAGCAATATTATTTTTTCCTAATTAACCGTTTTCGTACAGTACTAATACATATATTTAGTAAAATTTTACGGCGAATCGGTATCGCGTGACACCGCTTGGGTAAGCTTGCATCCGCCCCTGCATTTGGTCATCAGCATTTTGTCGCCAAGATCTCATCTCGCGAGTAAGATAAACTTTTTACATAAATGAGATTGATTCAACATTTAAACTTGGGGCGAAGTTTAGTTTTAAAAGGTTTTTACCATTAAATTAATATATTTGTTTTCAACGAAACTAGTCGTCTATTAATTCATCAAAGTATGAAATGTTCAAAGGAACGTACAATATCAGTTGCAACCCAGCTTGGTAATATACAATTTCTCGAG
Source organism: Nicotiana glauca (assembly GCA_026770625.1). Taxonomy (NCBI): domain Eukaryota; kingdom Viridiplantae; phylum Streptophyta; class Magnoliopsida; order Solanales; family Solanaceae; genus Nicotiana; species Nicotiana glauca. The sequence continues at coordinate 70,601 of MU788070.1, read as the reverse complement.
AAAATCATGTACCAAAGAAACAGAAATTTTGCTAAGTTATGAACAACATAATTAAAATTCTTAGGAATATGTACAAAAACAACACTTTCTAAAGACGAAGACTTATTCCAAATATCTTCAAAAACACTTCCACATCTCAAGTAGTTTTCACACTTTTCTTCAACATATTTAGTACACCTTTTATGTCGGAGAATATATTTATCTTCCTCCATCCATTTTATGAATTATTTTTTCTGCAGCTTTCCTGATTGTAAATGCCTCGGCTAGGGGTGTACATGCAAATCGAATCGAAAAATCGCACAAATCGAAAAATCAAATCTAACGGATTAAAACTCTGATTAAATTTGATTTGATTTGGTCTGGTATTGAGTAAAAAAAATCGAACCAAATCGCACTACTAGAAAATCGTAAATTTTCGACTGAAAATTATTGTCGGAAATTTCCAATGGAATCCGTTGGAATAGTAAAAAAATATCACCTCTATTTTTAAAAAAATTTCGGCCATATGTCCGATCAAATTGGTTAGATTCCTATTTGTGTAGATGTTTCACGACCCAATTTTTCTTATAGGCCGTGATGGCGCACAACGTTACCGCTAGGCTAGCCGACAGTGAACTAACCACATAATTGTTTCTTTTAATATTTTAGAAGTAGCTGATTTTCAATTAGTGCATAAATATGAAGTAAAAAATTTGTAAAAAGGAATGTTGAATAATTTCCAAGAGCTGGTATTATAAGCGTATGAGCTGCTAGTAGAATATGCAAAAGAATATGAAATTACTATCTATAATGAAGAAGACAGGAAGTAAATGCTACAAAAAGACTTCAGGTGCTGCAAAACGGGCTCAAAAGGCAGCTCACCACAATATCTCGGAGAAATCAGGAGTGTGCCTCGAGATGATAACCAGATGCATCTGCATCAGATCATGCACGAGTAGTGCATGTACCCAGTAAGTATCTAGTCTAACCTCGAAGAAGTAGGGATGAGGGGTCGACTTCGACACTACTATGAGCTAATGATAATACTGAAATTCTAAATTGTGATGACCCAAAAAGTCATCACTTGTTTTTAAATTAAATTCTGCTTCTCGAGGCCTTAAAAATATTTTTTAACATCACCTCAATTTGCGTGCACAGTCCGGGAGCGTAGCCTAAAAGCTATTATGTGAAAATCTGTAAAAATGTTAAAATTTTACTTAAAATGCATTTAAGCTGACTTCGGTCAACGTTTGGATAAACGGACCTGGACCCGTGATTTGACGGTACCGAAGGGTCCGTAAAAAAATATGGGACTTGGGCGTATGCCCGGAATCGAAGTTATTTTCTGGAAATTTCTATGAGTTTTGGAAATGAAATGTATTTAGAAATTGATGGTATTGGGCCCGTATTCTGGTTATGGAGCCCGGTACAGGTCTTATATGTGAAATAAGATAAGTTTGTGAAATTTGATAAGAAACAGATGTCATTTGGCGTGATTCGGACCTTAAACGCAAAATTTGATGTTTTAAGAAATTTTGAAATATTTCATTGATTTGAGGTTTAATTCGATGTTTATGATGATATTTTGGTGATTTGATCGCACGGATAAGCTCGTATGATGTTTTTGAGTTAGTAGGCATGTTTGGTTTGGAGCCCCGAGAGCTCAGGCGAGTCTCGGATGGGTTTCTGAAGGTTTAGGACTTGTGAAAAATTGCAGAAACAACTGTTCTAGTGCACAAACCTTCTGTGCTTCGTGATCGCGATAGGGACAATGGGCAGGGGTGGATTTTATTCAATCCGAACGCAAGGAATGGACGCGAACGCGGAGCACTGGGGGATTTGCTCTATGCGAACGCGACCACGTCCTGCGAACGCGTAGCATAAATGGGGGGCTGGTCTGGGAAGTGAATGTTCCTCTACGTGAACGCATTCATAGCCCCGCGAATGCGAAGTTCAGGGGGCCAAACCCTTCACGAACGCGTAAGTGGACTCGCGACTCGCGTTTATATGTGTTCTGTTTGTGTGCCTACAACTCCCAGTATTTTATTCATCCGGGCGCCGTGAAGATGTATCAGGATTTGCGGCAGCATTATTGGAGGCGGAGAATGAAAAAGGATATCGTTGCATATGTTGCTCGGTGTTTGAATTGTCAGCAGGTTAAGTATGAGTATCAGAGGCATGGTAGTTTATTCCAGAAGATTGAGATTCCTGAGTGGAAGTGGTAGCGGATCACTATGGACTTTGTTGTTGGACTCCCACGGACTCAGAGGAAGTTCGATGCAGTGTGGGTTATTATTGATAGGCTGACCAAGTCAGTGCATTTTATTCCTGTGGCAGTTTCCTACTCTTCCGAGAGATTAGATGAGATCTATATCTGGGAGATTGTTCGTCTTCATGGTGTGCCCATGTCTATCATTTGGGACTGAGGTACGCAGTTTACCTCACATTTCTGGAGAGCAGTTCAGCGAGAGTTGGGCATACGAGTTGTGTTGAGCACAACATTTCATCCTCAAACGGACCGGCAGTCCGAGCGGACTATTCAGATTTTGGAGGATATACTCCGAGCTTGTATCATTGACTTTGGAGGCTCGTGGGATCAGTTTTTGCCTTTAGCAGAGTTTACCTACAACAACAGCCACTAGTCGAGTATTCAGATGGCTCCTTATGAGGCTTTATATGGTAGGCGGTGTTGGTCTCCGATTCGATAGTTTGAGCTGGTGGAGGCTCGATTGTTGGGTACGGATCTGGTTTAGGATGCCTTGACAAGGTCAGGATTATTCAGGATAGGCTTCGTACAGCTCAGTCCAGGCAGAAGAGTTATGTTGATCGCAAGGTTTGAGATTTGGCTTTCTTGGTCGGTGAGTGGGTATTGCTTCGAGTGTCGCCTATTAAGGGCGTGATGAGATTCGGGAAGAAGGCAAGCTAAGCCCTAGGTTCATTGGCCCGTTTGAGATTCTTGATCGAGTGGGAGAGGTGGCTTACAGACTTGCATTGCCACCGAGCTCATCAGTCGTGCATCCAGTATTTCATGCGTCCATGCTTCGGAAATATTACGGCGATCTATCCCACGTGTTAGATTTCAGCACTGTCCAGTTGGACAAGTACTTGTATTATGAGGAGGAGCCGGTAGCTATTCTAGACCGGCAGGTTCGTCAGTTGAGATCGAAGAGTTTTTCTTCTGTTCGTGTTCAGTGGAGAGGTCAGTCTGCTGAGGCATCGACCTGGGAGTCTGAGTCTGATATGCGGAGCCGTTATCCCCATCTTTTCCCCGAATCAAGTACTTTCTTCTTATTTCTGTTCGAGGACAAACAGTTATTTTAGAGGTGGCGAATGTGGTCATCACTTGTTTTTAAATTGAATTCTGCGTTCCTCGGCCTTAAAAACCTCTTTTGGCATCACCTTGCACAGTCCGGGCACGTACCCGGAAAGCTATTATGTGAAAATCTGTGAAAATGCTAAAATTTTGACTTTAAAATGCATTTAAGTTGACTTCGATCACTATTTTGGGTAAACAGACCTGGACCTATAATTTGACCGTCTCGGAGGGTCCGTAAAAAAAATGAGACTTGGGTCACCATTTTGTGTAAATAGACCTGGACCTATAATTTGACGGTCTCGGATGGTCTGTGGAAAAGTATGGGACTTGGGCATATGCCCGAAATCGAATTCCGAGGCCCGAAGCTCGAGAAATGATTTTTTAAAGAAAATTATTTTTTGGAAATTTCTTAGTTTTGGAAACGAAATGCATTTAGAAATTAATGGTATTGGGCCCGTATTCTGGTTCCGGAGCCCGATACAGGTCTTATATGTGAAATAAGATAAGTCTGTGAAATTTTGTAAGAAACGGATGTCATTTGACGTGATTCAGATTTTAAATGCAAAATTTGATGTTTTAAGAAGTTTTGAAATATTTTATTAATTTTGAGGTTTAATTCGATGTTTATGATGATATTTTGGCGATTTGATTGCACGGATAAGCTCGTATGATATTTTTGAGTTAGTAGGCATGTTTGATTTGTATCCTCGAGGGCTCGGGCGAGTTTCAGAAGGTTTAGGACTTGTGAAAATTTGCAGAAACAACTGTTCTAGTGCACAGACCTTCTATGCTTCGTGATCGTGAAGCCCTTCACGCGATTGCGGAAGGGAAAATGGGCAGTGGTGGATATTGTTCAATGCGAACGTGAACGCGGAGCATTGGAGGGGATTGCTTTATGTGAACGCGACCCACGTCCTGCGAATGCGTAGCGTAAATGGGGGACTGGTCTGGGAAGTGAATGTTCCTCTATGCGAATGCGTTCATAGGCCCGCGAATGCGAAGGTCAGGGGGGACAACCCTTCGCGAACGCGTAAGAGGACTTGTGATCGATAAGCCTGAAGAAAGCAGCTCTTCACTAATGCCACAGACCCATCGCGAACGCGATGAAGATCTGCCCAACAATTTTAAACCGAAACCAGCATATTCGGGACTTAATCAAAATTTCATAACTTCTCCTTCTCAACTACAAATTGGGCAATTTTTGAAAGAGAATTTCACCACCAATCCATAGGTATGTAATCTTAGACTTATTTTCTTCAATTTCCATTAACACCCATTAGATATCTAGGCTTAAATCATGTTCTTAAGGATAGAAAATTAGGGATTTGGGTAGAGTTAGGAATTTTTATATATTTGTGATTTAGACCTCGTTTTGGGGTCGAATTTTGGAAATAATTATATATCCGGAATTTTGGGTGAATGGGTGATCGGGATTTGGTACGAACCTCATGTTTTGACCAAGCGGGCCCGGTGTCAATTTTTGGATTTTTGGGAAGAATGATGAGAAAGCCATAATTAAGCGTTGGAATTGGATTGTTTAGTATTTATTGATGTTATTAAGCCGATTATGTCTTGATACAATTGATTTGGAGCCAAATTCAAAAGGAAAATTGGTGTTTGAGGCTTGAGTTGGCTGTGAAAGTTTGAGATAAGTGTTCGGTCTAACCTTAGCTTCAAGGATTAGGAGTTGTTTCCTATTTTCTATTTGCTTCTTGTTGAGCACGACGTATTGGCATGGTGATGAGTATCTATACGTTGGTGTCGATCATGACCGTTGAGTCTTAAATTGAGAATTATTGTGTTCCTAAATAATACCACGGATGCTTAAATTGATGGTTTTCGGTATTGAGAAAGGATTTAGATTGTTCTCGTGGAGATTACTTATGATTGAGAATTGCTATTAGCCGACGTACTTAGATGTCAGAGTAAGATTGGTTATAGCTATTTCTCTCTTGCCGGGACGTATTTGTATATACTGTCGATTCCCTTATCGGGATAGTGTAGTTCTTTATTGATCCCTTGCCGGGACTCTTGTTATGATTGTTGTTGATTGTATATTTGGATCGAGTTGCACACCGCAACTATGTTATATTTGGATTAGGTTGCACGTTGCAACAATGTTATATTTGGATCGGGTTCCACGCCGCAACAATGTTATATTTGGATCGGGTTGCACGCCGCAACAATGTAATATTTGGATCGGGTTGTATGCTGCAACAATGTTATAAATGGATCAGGTTGCATGCTGCAATAGTGATATAAATAGATCAGGTTGCATGCCGCAACAATGATACATTTGGATCGGGTTGCATGCCGTAACAGTGTTAAATGATAGGGATCGGGTTGCATGCCGCAACAGTGTTGTCATTGTTTGTTGTAGATCTGGAATTGTTCACATATATTTATCTAAAATTACTATTAGATTTGATATTTCCCCGCAGCATGTACCCACCCCATCTTTATTTGTTTACCCCTGTTTGGTTTTTCACTATATATTATATAACTGCACGAGTTTATCTAGAGTCTGGTCCTAGCCTCGTCACTACTTCGCCGGGGTTCGGCCAGGTGCTTACCAGCACATGGGGTCGGTTGTGCTGATACTATACTCTGTACTATATGTAAATCTCATAGTAGCTTTTGGACAGTAGCATTTGGGGAGGCTGCCTTTGGTCCATCTAGACATCCTGAGGTAGTCCTGCAGGCGTCCGCAGGCACGACGTTCTCTTCTATCTTATTATGTGTTCTATTTTCACTTGTTTTCGAGACAGACTGTATTTACTTTTCCAGACACTTGTATGTAGTACTCATAGACAGTCGGTGATATTGTGACACTAGATTTCGGGTAGAGGAGTATATTGGCATTGTAGTACTAGCTTTGGTTATCTTATCTGTCCAAGTCTTCCGCTTGATTTCATTTATCATAATATTTAAATGTTGATTATCTATTAATTCAGATTGTTAAAAAGGGTCAAAATGAAAGAGTTAGTGATTTCTATATTTCGCGGCTTTCCTAGCTTTTACGAGTAGGCGCCATCACGTCTCCCGAGGGTGGGAAATTCGGATCGTGACATAAATAAGAATGGGATATGTAAATGATCATAAAACTCAGTAACAAGAGATAAATACATAATTCTTTCACCGATAATTAGTCCCAAATCAATTTCCATCATTTAATCATTTAACATCTCAATCCAATAAAACGATATCAAATATAATTGGGGTCCAAATATTATTACGCACGAATTATGCTGAGGACGTACGTGTCGATCCAAAATACATATACATATACTATGTGCACTGTCGAGGGTCGAATGACACGAACCATAGATGCATCTATTAATCTGCCGAGGCAAACGACCCGCTCCATGAGAGTAGTGGAATTTTACCTCACTCGCAAAAAAAATACTTGCAATCCGAGCGAACATAGATTTCTCAAAGTTATCATAATATTTGGTCACAACACAATTTCTCCCTCTATGAACTATCGCGACGACACCTAGTCTCTATGACTAGGTAAGCCAAACATATTGTGGAAATGAAATAAAAGTATGAACATTAACTACTAACAGTAATCATTATCTAATAAGCAGCTAAATGCCAGTCGGCATATACAGTTATCTAACGATCTGATTGGTCATTTTGAGAATTTAAGTTTCGTTCAGCGGCATAAGGTCTTGAGAAGCTTTATATTATGTGTATCGACTTGCGTATATGATTGAATTCAATTATCGGATGATTTAGGGTCGAATTTGGGAGAAGGATTCTAGTTTGGATGTTTAAGCGGTGAGAATTTGGCCGGAATTTAAATTTTGTGTAAACGGCTCCGGAATGAGTTTTGGATGATGTCAGCATCTTCATATGGTGATTTTGGAATTAGGCGTACATTTGAATTTAGAGGTCCGTAAGGTAATTTAGAGCATTTCGGCGAAAGTTGGGAAAGTTAAAGTTTGAAAATGGAGAAGTTTGACCTATAGTTTACTTTTGTGATATTGGGATCACAATGCGATTCCGAGAGTTGGAGCAGCTCCATTATGTCATTTGGGACTTGTCTACAAAATTTGGCATCATTCAGGGTTGGTTTGATTGGTTTCGGCATGAGTTTTCGAAGTTGGAAGATTTGGAGTTCGATTTATGGCATGATTTGAATTTTCGGCATTGTTTGATGTGATCTGAGGCCCCGAGTGAGTCCGTGTTAGGTGATAGAACTTGTTTGTGTGTTTAGACGGGGTCCCGGGGGGCCTCAGTGGTGTTTCGGATGGGGTGCTCTCCTATCGAGGGTTAGGCCATTTTTATATATTTCATGATTTTATATTTTTTAATCATTTAATTTGTGTTTGGAAAATGTTAATTTTTGAAGAATGTTTTCAAAATGAAAAATCATGATTTGAAGGGCGAAATGGCATCAGATTTTGATAATTTTTGTATGGTTGAACTCGTATCGGAATGAGTATTCGATTTTTATAAAATTTTTTGGGTTCCAAGGTGCGGGCTCGGGGTCGAATTTTGGACCGATTTTTGGATTTTGTAAAAGATTGAAACTTTATGATCCAGAATAGTTTCTTATGAGTTTTATTTGTACTTTGAACTTATTTTGGTTATGTTTGAGCTGTCCGAAGGTCTTTTCACTCGAAAAGTTCATTTTAAAGTATCGGTCTATTTTTTTTAGGTAAGTATCTTGCCTAACCTTGTGTGGGGATGATCCCCCTCATTAGGATTTGAGTCTTCTATATTGATTGTAGTTCGTGTATGCGAGGTAACGAGTGCGTGCTCGGACTTATTTGTGGAAAATTGGCCTTTTAGGGTTCTTAGGACTTTAAATTCACTAAGTAGGAAGTTGTTCTTAATATGATTGAGTTTTCTATTTTCTGGTTTCACCTCTACATGCTTAATTGGAATTAATTGCTTTATGATTCACTTTTATTGCCTATTTGACTCTTATCTTAATTGAAGATTTGTAACTCTCCTATTGACATGCTATCTTTTCATAACTGCTTATATTTATATGAAATTGTTATTGGCTCATCCTATAATTATTTCGTCTTAATTGAGGTTAGATTATCTTTCCACCACTTATCCTTAATTTAATTGTTGAACAACCTTTGTAATTTCTCAACCTTGATAGAAGTTAGATATCATATATTTCAGCTGACATAACATTATTTGAAATTACTCGACTAGTGTTAGCTTCCTTGTTGTTGAATCGTATATTGTGGAGTTGTTTCTACATTTTAGTTTTCCCTTGTTAAGCTGTTCTCTTTATGCCTAGAATTCCTTACTGTGGTTATCCCTTGTGAATGAGTTTTATCATTTCTTTGTGATATAAAGTGATTGAGTTGATTTACTTGCCGTACTTTGTATTATTGTCATTGTTGTTGTTGAACTTGTTGTGGTGATGCACGAGGTACCTGCCATGCTTTAACTATTATCTCATTTGGTTGAGTTGAATATTTACTTTGGGACTACGGAACGGTATTCCGAGAGATCCACCTGTACTGCACATTTACTTTAGGACTATGGAACGGTATTTCGGAGGGACCCCTTGCACTGTATATTTACTTTGGGACTATGGAATGGTATTTTGGGAGATCCCCTGCACTATATATTTACTTTGGGACTACGGAACGATATTCCCGGAGACCCCCCCTGTATTGCATATTCGAAATTTAAATTAAGTGCAATTTAATTTTCTTTACTCAAACTATTTCGAAAGTAAATTGATCCTGCGGATCTTTATATATTGATATTTTTGCCACTGGAGATGTCTGTGTGGTTGTGATAGAAATATGGCCACGAGGTGCGTGGAAATATGAAAGTGGACTGAGAACCATATTGTATGATTATGAGATGAGGTGTCACAGGGTGACCAATATTCGAAAGATATTTATTTGAAAGGATTATAATCGCAAGGTATTTATTTTGAAAGAACTATGTTTGAAAGATATTTATTTGAAGGGAATATATTCGAAATATCTTTATTGGGAAGGATTATATTCTAAAGATTTCTATTTAAAAACTTATGGGTAAAAGATTTATATTTGAAGGATTTGATTGATTGATTGGAGTTTGTTGGCTAAGACCTGATGTGAAAATTGTCGTAGTTGCCGAGTTATTACTTGTCTTTATTGTATTTGTGATTTCAGATTCGGGTTGTGTTTCCATTCACTCTTTTGTGTCCTTACAATGGTGTTACGCTATTACTTGCTATTTCCTTCCTTATTGAAGTTACTTATTGTTATCCATATCGTGTAGTCTATATATGGATATCATGTTATGCTGTTTCTATACATATACATGCCAGTTTATTAGACCAGTAGTTGTCTTGACTATTCCTCGTAATTACTCCACTGAGGTTAGTCTTGATACTTACTGGGCACTGCTGTGGTGTGCTCATGATACACTTATGTACACTTTTTTACAAATTCAGGTATTCGTTCATTAGTAGCTGTGCAGATTGTTGCTGTGAAGACCCAAGTCAAACCTGTTGCTATGTTTGTAGGCTTTATATTCACCTTCCTATTTTTCTATTCACATTGTATCACTTATTTCCAAATAGTTGTATTTTGAAGTTGTAGTAAATTCTATAGAACTTATGACTTGTACTACCGGTTTTGGGAAATTATAAGTTTTTGTAAAGATTTCTATATTCTTTCTCATATTTGTTGTTCCGTAAGTGTTAGGCTTACCTAGTCCCTAAGACTAGGTGCCATCACGATACCTAACGGAGAGAAAATTGGGTTGTGACAAGTTATCACTTCAGAAATGTACCGAACAATACCCAAAACCCGAAAACTCGCAAGTCACAAGCTACTAAGAAGTTTTAACTATTATATACATCATCTCTATAGAAAGGACGAGATATGAACATAGAGGGATAGATGGGGACTTTGAGGATCTGCGGGCGGGGGGAAGATGTACCTAGAAGTCTCCAACAAGCAGCAGTGACTGTAGCTATTTAAGAGGCTGGTACGATGAACCTGGATCTGCACACGAAAAACATATGCTGGAAATGGCATGAGTACACCACAGCGGTACCTAGTAAGTGGCAAGCCTAACCTCGGTCGAGTAGTGACGAGATCGGGTCATGGATCTACTGTTATAAATATAATGAAATATCGCGGTAAAAATAAATAAGGAAATCTAATAGGAATAGAATCAATGAACAACAGCTCAGAACACGGTGATAACAACAAGGGATCTCCCGGAATACCGGCCCGTAGTCCCAAACGTAAATGTGCAGGAGGATATCCCGAAATACTGTTCTGTAGTTCGAAAGTAAATATGCAGTGCTGAGAAATCTCCTAAAATACTATTTTACAGTCCCAAAGTAAATATGTAGTACATGGGGATCTCCCCGAATACCGTTCCGTAGTCCCAAAGTAAATATGCAGTACATAGGGGGTCTCCCAGAATACCGTTCCGTAGTCCCAAAGAAAATATGCAACTCAAAAAATAAATAACAGTCACAACAAGAAAACCTACAGTTTAGATTAAGTTTGAATCAAAGAAAGCAGGTAATTTCACTAAACATGCTGCACAGAGTTCAATTAGGCAGTTAAAACACGTAGGCATGCTTTTCTAATCTAAACAGGATAGTATGGGGCTGGGTATATATTGGGTAAAACCGATATCCCGAACCGTTAATTATTTATTAGGTTATCGGTATCGAGTTATTAGGTTAGCGGTTCAGTAACAGTTTAAATGTTTTTCCCTATTGGGTTATCGGTTCGGGCCTCGGTTTGCCAATTTTGTTAATGGGTTAGTTGATAACCCAATAAGAATTAATAAAATAATGACTTTACCCTTAAGTATATATATATGCTAGGGCTCAAGTTCGTTCTCTCCCATTCTTTCTCAACCACACTCTTCGGTTGCTTCATCTTCGTTCTTTATAGACCTTACTAGTTACTCCTAGCGTAAGTCTTTAGTCTTATACATTAGGCTTTTAATTTCTTTAACAAAATTCATCTTCATATTGGTATTTTGACTGTTAATAATTCTTTATTTTTTTATTTTTGTTTCTTAATTTTGTGGGCTCATGTTATACAACCTATACCTACTACCAAATTCTCTTCGCACTTGTCAATTCTCAATCAAAAATATTCGTTAGTTTTGGGTATATTTTTGAACATTATTCTTCTGTACAGTACACAGAGCTTTGACAATAGGACACAATTTTCTTATCTTCTAGTTTTTTTAATTTCTGTGTTAGTATTGCCCATGCACATATAAAAGTTTTACTCAATGATTTCTTTTTTCAGGCTAGGCATTTGACAAACAATATGCAGTTTATCTTGGACTGTTAGTGCTATATATTTGGAGTTGTTCATTTTAAGGTGAAATTGCATACTAATTTGTGTTACTATTAATGTATTTGGACAACTATTGTTGAAGAATTAGTACTATTCTAGTTGTGATCATGAGATATAATGCAGAAATGGGTAGTATACTATATGTGAATTCTTCTCTTTTTTTGCTTAACTCCAATGAATTGTCTTCTCTTTTTTGTTTAACTGTAGATTGATTTATCTTATCGGGTAAACCGATAACCGAACTGATAATAATCGATAACCGATAACCGATATCTTATCGGTTCGGTTATCGGTTTATCAAATTTGTAAATCGATAACCGATACGCTAAACTGATAATATTCATAACCGAACCAAACCGACCGATGCCCACCCCTATGATAGTACATATGTTAGTGTAGTTCAAACAATGACAAAATAGGTTGTGACTTAGGGTATGTTTGGTATAACAAAAAATATTTTCCGTGAAAAATATTTTCCAAGAAAATAGTTTCTTGGAAAACAAGTAGTAATCTCATTCATTTTCTAGTGTTTGATACGCAAATTAAGGAAAATGACTTCTCAAGAGTATTCACACATAATTTACATATAATAAACATGAAGCCATAAACTTGCAAACCAACAACCTTCCGAAGACACATTTTCATAAACTTTTGAAACCGCAAAATTTGGAACCCGTAAACTTTATAATTTCTAAACTCGTAAAATTTCAAACACATAAATCTCCAAACTCATAACTTTGGAACTTGTAAAATTTTGAACCTTTAAACTGATAGATAAAAAAAGTAAAATTGAAAAAATATATTTAAAAAATATTTTTTTTGGGGG
>MU788070.1:3706-56926 GCA_026770625.1 Nicotiana glauca | reverse complement strand
GGGGGGGGGGGGGGGGGGGGGGGCGCAATTGTGGTGTAGAAAATACAAAAAAAAAATTGAAATTGCAAAAAAAATAAGGTAAAAAATAATTTTTTTTTGCGGTAGGGGTGGGGGTGAAGCGGTAGTAGGTTGGATGGTAGCGAAAAAACTAAAATTTGAAAAAAAAGAAGCCTTTTTTGGAGATAGAGGGTGGGGTTGGTTGGTGAGGGTGGGGAAGGTTGATAAGGAGTTTTGAAAAATATTTTTCCGTCTCTTGATAAGGAAAATATTTTCCTCTGATTGAAAGAAAATGAGTTCATAAGAAAAATGTTATCCATAACATTTAAGTCAACCAAATATAGGAAAATTGGAAAACTTCACACCAAACACACATTTAGTGAAAAATAGAGTTTTATAACAAATAGCCCATGTATGTACTCGTCACCTCACTTATACGACACTCATATATCAAATAGTACCAAATCCTAAGGATAGTTCTCCTACACAAGGTTAAGCAAGTCACTTACCTCGAACCAAGCTCAAATGAATCCGTAATAATGCTCTTTCCACGAATCTCCGGCTCCAGATGGCCTAAATCTAGCCAAAACCAATTACATAACATAAATAAAGCTACAAGAAGCTAATCTAGCTAACAAAATCAAAGCTATGGCAAGAAATTAGAAAAACGCCCAAAAAGCGGGCCACACGTCTCAAAATTGGATAAAGTCACAAAATATGAATGCCCATTCACTCACGAGTTCACTCGTACCAAAATTATCCAAATCTGATGTCAAAATCCCAATCAAACTCGAAATCTTAGTTGAAGAACTCTTTTCCATTTTTTCCAATTTTCACATTATATCCGAAATTAAATGATAAAATTAATGATAGATTATTAGGATATAACCAAAATCAAGTGTAGAATCATCACCCAATTGATATCTCTAAAAATTCCCCAAAATCTCATCCAAATCCGTGCTCTTAAACTCAAATTTTGAAGAAAATGGCCAAACGCTTGTTTTTTGAAATGTTTAATACTGCCTAGTGATTTCTTAATCGCGATCGTGGAAACAACCTTACACTCGCAAAGAACAACTTTGCTGCCTCATAGATTTACTCTATGAGAATGCGTAAAACTTGACGCAAAAGCGATATTCTAACTCTCACACTTACGCGATCGCGAACCATACAACGCAGTTTGCGATGAACAAACATGTGGTCCAGCTTTGGACCTCTTAACACTACGTGAACGCGAACACGACCTAGCCTACGCATTCGCAACGCATAACCTGATAATCTTACGCGATCACATCTCAGTCTTAGGGAACATGAATAAAAAGTAGCTTGTCCCTCAGATACTCTATGCGATCGCGAGCCTTCTCACGCGAACACGATGAAGGAAACCAGCTTCAGAACACCAGAAAAATCTGCTATCCTTCTAAGTCTAAAATTGACCCGTTGAGCATCTGAAACACACCCCAGGCACCCCGAGACCTCAACCATACATACCAACAAATCCTAAAATACCGTACGAACTTAGTCAAGCCCTCAAATTACATCAAACAATGCTAAAATCATGAATCACTCTTCAATTCAAACTAAATAAATTTTAGACTTTCAAATTCAACAACCAATGCCAAAACCAACCAAACCACGTCCGATTGACCTTAAATTTTGCACAGAAGTCATATTAAACACTACAAATCTAATCCAACTTCTGGAATCAGAATCAGAACCCGATATCAAAAATTTCACTACCGGTCCAAAACTTCAAAAATTCAACTTTCACCATTTTAAGCCTAAATGAGCTACGGACCTCCAAAATAAAATTTGGACACGCCCTAAAGCCCAAAATCATCCAATGGAGCTAATAAAATTGATGGAACTCCATTCCAAAGTCGTCTTCATACAGTTCTGACTTCGGTCCAAATTCTAAGACTTAAGACTTCGTTTAAGGGCTAAGTATCCCAAAATACTCTAAAAACGAAAATAAAACTTCCCGGCAAGTCACAATAGCAGAAATCGATACGGAAAAGTAGTTAATAGGGGAATGGGGCTCTAACTATTAATATGACCGGCCTGGTCGTTACATATTCATTAATTCTTTCCAAAATAAGAAATCCAAACTAGAAATTTTAAATCTTGAAATTCTCAATCTCAGCTCTATTCAAGGAAATTAATAAGCAATAATCAAATAAGGGTGTCAACAAAGCATGGTGTAAATCTATGACTACCCGAACATCACATAAATTATAGCTACGTAAAGACTCTCGTCACCTTGTGCATACATAGCTCCCCACACAAGCAATTTACAACAAAACACACCTAAGGGGATGAGTTCCCTCTTACAAGGTTAGAAAAAAGACTTACCTCATTCTCAAGTTCACTTTCGGTCCACAAATGTGCTTTAAACCCTGAACTTGGTGCCAAATGACTCGAAACTAGTCGATGGTTACATAACAAAGTCAATAGGTGCTCAAGAGTTCATATTCTAACTATTAAAATAATTACCCAACCCCAATTGAAGAGTTCCTAAAATTCATCACTGGTCCCACATGCCCGGATTCCAAAAATGTTCGAAAAAAGTTGTTACCCATAGCCTCACGAACTCAAATATAAAATTTTCACCCCATTCCATAATTATTTTCGTGGTTAAATCCCCATTTTATCAAAACCCTAGGTTTTTCTAAAAAATTCCACCATTTTCTATGTTAAATCTACTTATAATTCGTGTATTTAGCTAAAGAATTAATAGAGATTTACCTCTTGATATTGATGGAACCCCTTCAAAAAATGCTCTCAAAATCATCCAAGACCAAGTGGGAAATAAAGCTAAGTCCCGCATTAAAAGTTGTTGCATAGGTCGCAGGTGTCACATTTGCGATACCTTGTTCGCAAATGCGAAGTCACAAATGCGATAAAACGATCGCAAATGCGAAGGTTGGCCATCTCTTCCATGGTTGCAATTGCGAAGAGGGGCAGCTCGCAAAAGTGGCAGGATCTTTGAAAATGCGAACTCCTCAGTGCCTTCCTAATTTTGCAAATGCGAATGGTTCTTCGCAAAAGCGAGCTCGCAAAATACGATCAAAAGTTTGCATATGTGAGACCTGCAACACCAGCCCAAAAACCAGAAAAAACAGAAGCCCTTCCACCCCTCCGAACACGTCCGAAACTCAGCTGAGCCCTAGGGGCTATGTCCTCACAAGTCTAAAAACATCATAAGAACTCGCTCGTGTGATCAAAACACCGAAATAACATCTAAAATCATGAATCGAACGCCAAAATATATGGATTAACTCATGAAACTCAAGAACTTCTAAAACTACTTCTGCGTGTCCGATTCCCATCAAGTCAACTTGAAATGACGCCAATTTTTGCATGCAAGTCATAAAAAACATTACGGACCTACTCCAATTTTCGGAATCAAAATCTTAATTTGATATCAAAAGATCCATTCCTAGTCAAACTTCTTAACTTTCAACTTTCTAACTTTCACCAAATGACCCTGAAACGACCTACGGAACTCCAAGTCCACATCCGGACGCGCTCCTAAGTCCATAATCACCATACGGAGCTATTCCCAGGATCGTAATCCCAAACAAATGTCTATATCATAAAAATCCACTTCAACCCAAACTTATGAAATTCACCAAAATGTCAACTTTCAATATTAGTCGCCGAAATGTTCCTGGGTCATCCAAAAACCGATCCGAACATACGACCAAGTCCAAAATCATACTAGCCTATTGAAATCGTCAAAACCCTGATTCCAAGATCGTTTACTCAAAACGTTGAACGAAGTCAAACTTAGCCTTTTAAGGAACCAAGTATTCCGATTTCAATCCGGATCCTTCCAAATACCAAACTAACCATCCCTGCAAGTTATAAAATAGTAAAGAAAAGCATATATAGGGAGTCTTATTTGTCATACCATTTTTTCTCCTGCAAGAATAAGTGTGCTATGTGTTATGTTATGGATTGTTGTGGGTTAAAGGATTTTTCCAATTGAAGTGACAATTTTAAAATAAGGATTATTTTATTGTTCAGAGTTGCCACTTGGAATAATTTTTGGGTGTTCCAAGTCATCTTTTATTTGAATCCCTATTCAAAGGAAGAGTTGACTCTTTTATTATTGGTATGTTAAAATAAAGTTCGGGTAAGGAATTTTGTTGACTAGGAAGAAGGTGTGAGGCACTCCCCGAGTTCCGTGGTTCTAGAACGGCGGCTTGATTGACTTAAACTTGGCTTGAACTAATTTTGAAGAAACTATGTTTTTATTTGATTTTTTCATATTTTATCCTATCCGCTTTTATTTATTGATTTTTAGAATTACTAAACAAAATAATTTGGATAATATTACATTGTCTTAACCATGCTACGTAAGCGAACGCGTGATCGAATAACAAAATTATTAATTTATCATAATTGCATCTAGCAAGAGAATTCGAAATCATGACAATTAATTATTTGTAATACTTTTGAAAAAATTACTACATTTGAGAAAATCTGCTCTTGAAAATTTAAAAGTCAACGATCGCGCTACGCAAGTGAATCCGTAATTTTAGAAAAGAATTACTAAATTAAAAATTAACTAAAACTAATGGATATGGTATGAGATTGTCGAATTAATTTATAGAATTTTAAATATCACACTACGCATGCGATTTCGTGAGTTAAAGCGTGCCTACTAATTGCCTATCTTTTAAATTAATTAATTTAGTGTCATGATCCGGCCAGTCATTTCATGAGTTACTACTCCAAATACCCCATTTTTGCTTCTAATTGCTTTGCATATTGGTTCTATATATGACCGGGTTGATTGGTTTGGGTTCAGAAAGGATTTGGTAAGGTTTGAGACACTTAGTCTCTTTTAAGAAAATTTAAGTTGGAAATATCAACCGGATGTTGACTTATGTGTTAGAGGGCTCGGATGTGAGTTCCGATGGTTCGGCTAGCTTTTAGAGGTGATTTATGACTTAGGAGTGTGATCAGAATGGGTTTTGGAGGTCTGGAGTAGATTTAGGCTTGAATTGGCGAAGTTGATATTTTGGCGATTTCTGGTTGATAGGCGAGATTTTGATATAGGGGTTGGAATGGAATTCTGAGAACTGCAGTAGTTCCATTGTTTCATTTGGAATGTGTGTGCAAAATTTTAGGTCATTCGGACGTGGTTTGCTTGAATTTTTTATCAAAAGCAGAATTTGGACGATTTTTAGAAACTTAGCTTGAATCTGATGTGTTTTGGTTAATTTGATGTTGTTTGAAGTGTTTTGATGATTGGAACAAGTTTGAATAAGGTATTAGGATATGTTGGCGCCTTTGGTTGAGGTCCCAGGGGCCTCGGGTGAGTTTTGGGTGGTCAATCGGATCATTTTGGAGTTAAGAAAATTGCAGAAAATCTATTCAGCTGTTGTAGGGATTTTGCCCTTCGTGTTCGCGAGTGGAGCCTCACGCTCGCGAAGAGGCAGTTGAGGAAGACAAGGATTTAGCCTTCACGTTCACAATAGGAGCTTCGCATTCATGAAGTGCTAAGGACTTGGTGAATCGCGTTCGCGAGATGGCAATTACGTTCGCATAGGGTCTTTTGGTCAGCTGGTCTGAGGTCAAGGTTGCTCATCGCGTTCGTGATGGGCAGAGCACATTCGCGAAGGTTCGCCTGGGTAAAGCATCACATTTGCGGGTGCTTGGTCATGATTGCGTAGAAGGAAAATTGGTCAAAGTAAAATTGTGCTTCGCGAACGCGATGGTTTGATCGCGTTCGCGAAGAAGGAAATTAAGCCTTGGGCAGAATGTTTTTAACTCATCTTGTCCACGATTTTGGGGCTCATTTTCTCCATGTTGGTCATTTTGGGAGATTTTTTAAGGAGATTGAAGAGGGATTCAAGGGGAAACATTTGGAGGTAAGATTCTTGGACTTAAAACTCGATTATTATGTGAATTCCACCTAGAAAATCATGAAATCTAAGCCTAAAATTGAAGAGCTAGGGCTTGAAATTGGAGACCAAACATTTGGGATTTGAAGGGTCATTTGTGGATGGATTTTGATGTTCTTGGTATGTATGAACTGTTACGCGGCGCCTTTCTGAGATTCCTTGGAAGGGCAGTAAGGCTAAGCAACTGATGTTAGTGCAGTTGCTGTCTGCCAACTAAGGTCCCCTCCGTGAGCTAGACTAGATTGTCAGTGCCTTACGGGAAAACCAATGTCGAGAGCAATTGAGAGAAAAGGAATGAGAATTTAGAATGAAAGAAAGCTGGATTGCATTAATGAAAGCTATTGCAGAAAAGCAAGGCGGTATCGAGGGGGAGAGACACCGGTACAGAGAATTGTTGCTTGCTAGAAAGTTTTGATTACTTGATCCCCCCTAATAATACTTAAAAAAAATAAACCAAAGCTACACGCTTAGACTTGAAAAATCTGGAGAAACATCATGTAAGTGCATGAAATAAAACTACTCTATGTTTACAATGGAAAGGACCTAGTTTCTATAAAGCAAGGAGAGGTCCCTTTGTCAGCAGCAGTGTCTTTGACATCACGTTCTGGTCACACGGCATTGTCTGCGTGCGCGGTATTGTTGGAATCTGCCTGCGGCTGGGCACTAGCGAGGGATATCAGTGGGGCGACAGAGGCACCTGCGCGCTTGACACTTGGCGCGGCCAAGACCACGGGGCCGTCCGTGGCGCTAGGCGTTGGGAGGCTTGCTAGGACGCCACGGGGCACGCCCAAGGGGTCATGGGACATGGCTGGAGAGCCGCTTATGACATTCTCCCCCACCCGAGTTGGCGACGTCCTCGGCGCCTTACTTGAAAAATAAACTTCAATGAGGCTCTTGTAGGCTTTGAGGTTTGTTCCCCTCTCCCAAGTATTCTCTTCTGCATCACAACCTTGCCATTTCACCAAGAATTCTTGGTGATCTTTCCTTGAGGCATGAATCACTCTGTCATCAAGGATAGCTTCAGCATGTCTTTTTCCGGTTGAATTGGGACCCCGAATACTGGGTATTGTAAGCTGTCTCGTTGAAGGATCCTCCTTGTCTTCTTGAAAAGGTTTTAGGAGACTGACATGGAAGACAGGATGAATTTTCCACTAAGCTGGGGTATCCACCCGGTATGCAACTTTCCCAATACGCCTCTCAATGGACAAGGGTCCAATATATTTTTGCAATAGGCAAGGGTCATGGACTCCCGCAAATAAGTACCGCTTTGGGATTTTGACCATCACTTTGTCTCCTACTTGATATTCAACAAAGTGACAATTCTGATCAGCATGCCTCTTCATCCACTTTTGAGCTTTGACAAGATAGCTCCGCACTATCTCCAGATTCCGCTTCCACTCTTTTGAGAAGCTAGTAGCTCGAGGAGACTTAGCCGTGTTTGGTGCATTCACAGTGTGTGGGAGTAGCGGTTGCTGTCCGGTAACAATTTCAAAAGCGCTTTTGTTTGTACTAGAGCTCTTTTGTGAATTGAGACACAGTTGAGCAGCATCCAGAAGCTTCACCCAATTCTTCTGCGATCCAGTTACAAAGTGGCGGAGATATTCCTCCAACATACCATTGAACCGCTCCATCTGGCCATTAGATTGCGGATGAAAACTTGAGCTGTGACTCAATTTTGACCCGAAGCACTTAAAAAGTTGAGTCCAAAAGTTGCTGGTGAAGCGTGAGTCGCGATCACTAACAATGTCTTTGGGCAGACCCCAATATTTGACGACATGAGAGAAGAAGAGTCGAGCTGTATCTTCTACTGATATATATTATGGGGCTGCTATAAAGGTGGCATACTTGGAAAACCGGTCTACCATAACCAAGATAGTTGTGAGATCTCTGACCTTGGGCAATCCGATGATGAAATCCAGAGAAACACTTTCCCAAGGTCTCTTTGGGACAGCTAGTGGTTCCAATAGTCCCGCTTGTGTCAAGCGGTCTGACTTGTCCTTCTGGCATACTAGATAAGTCTTCACATACTAAGCGACATCATCGGCCAATAATTGGCACGACGAAATAACGCCATGGTGCGTTCTTCACCGGGATGGCCAGCCCACAGAGTATCATGACATTCCACAAGAAGAGTTCTCCGTAGATCTCCTCCTTTCGGAACATAAAGTCGGTTCCCTTTGACTTTCAGAAAACCATCTTCCACATAGAACTGGCGAGACTTGCCCTATCCTACCAAATCAACCAAATACTAAGCAGCGGGATCCTTTGTGAGTAGATCCTGTATCTGGTCCTTGATGGAGGTGGATACTTCGCTCCCCCTTAGGGTGGCGAGTAGGCACACCGATGCTAGGTTAGCTCTCCGACTGAGTGCATCAGCAACATGATTGGTCTTTCCACTGCGATACTCTAGGTTGAAGTGGAATTCAGCTAGGAGTTCTTGCCACCTGGCCTGTCGACCATTCAACTTTGGCTGGGTCATGAAATGGCTGAACCGCTGTTTTGTCTATCTTGACCACGAACGGGGTTCCCAGCAGATAGTGCCTCCAAAGGCGCAAGCAATGGACGACAACCAATAATTCTTTCTCATAGGCGGCATAGCGCCGCTCTGCATCCTTCAGCTTCCGACTCTCGTATGCTATGGGGTGCCCTTCTTGCATCAAGACCCCACCAAGAGCATAGTCAGATGCATCCGTTTGTACCTCGAATGGCTTGTCCAAATCAGGGAGAGTCAAGACGGGACTACTAGACATACCCGCCTTTAATGCGTTGAACGCCTCTTCTCTCCTTGGTCCCCAATCCCAATGTGTGACCTTCTTGAGGAGTTCTGTCAGTGGCACGGTAATAAGGGAGTAGTTCTTCACAAACCGCCGGTAGAAGTTGCATAGGCCAGGAACACCCTCAAGGCGTGGACATCCTTTGGTGGGTGCCAGTCTATGATGGCCTGAATCTTCTGTTGGTCCATATTGATACGTCCTTCCTCAATGACATGTCCGAGAAAGTCAATTTGCTTCTGAGCAAAGGAGCATTTGGACAGCTTGGCATATAGCTCATGCTCCAGCAAACGAGCTAGGAACTTTCGCAAATGCACTAGGTGTTCTTCCAATGTTTGGCTATATACCACAATGTCATCCAAGTAGACCACCAAAAATTTGTCAATGTACTCTCGGAAGACTTGGTTCATCAGGGTGCAAAATGTGGCTAGAGCATTAGTCAAGCCGAACGACATGACCAGGAAGTCGTACGACCCATATCTTGTTACACAGGTCATCTTGTGCTCATCACCCTCTGCGATCCGAACTTGCCAATAACTTGTCTTGAGGTCTATCTTGGTGAACATCTCGCACCACCCAGTCTATCAAACAAGTCTGCCATCAAAGGAATAGGGTACTTGTTCTTTACTGAGATTCTGTTTAGAGCTCAATATTCCACACAGAGTCGCAGGTTGCCATCATGTTTCTTTTAGAATAGAACAGGGGACCCATATGGGGATTTAAGGGTACAATGATCCCTGTATCTAACATTTCCGTCAATTGTCTCCAAAGCTTGGTGAGTTCTGGTTGTGACATTCTGTAAGGCGCACGGGCAGGTGGCTTCGCGCCCGGCACCAACTCAATCTCATGGTCCACAGTGCGCCTAGGCAGGAGCTGCTTTGGCATGTCTTGTGGCATGACATCTTCAAACTCCAGTAGTAACTCCTTCACAGGTTCAGGCATGGGACTCGAGGAGCGTTCTATATCTTCAATGCAGAGGGTTTCCAGGAACGTAGGCTCATTCCTTTTGACCCCCTTCTTCAGCTGCAAGGCCGAGATGTTCTCAATGGCCATCTTCCTGGGAAGGCACGGGATAATACAGGGCTTGGCCCCATTGGCTCCCATCATCAGTAGCATGTCTGCAAATGGTACAGACATGGTGTTGGTTTGCCTTAGTAATTCCATTCCAACAATCAGCTCAAAGTCATCTATGATCACCACTCGCAGGTTGAATTTTCCTTCGTAGGGGCCAAGCTTCACCAGTACCTCTTTGGCTATTCCACCCACTTGTTGGGGAGGTGAGTTGATAGCCTTAACACTGCCTTTACCTTTCCCTACAACTAGTCCAAGGCGCTCCACCTGAGTCGAGGCCAAGTAGTTATGGGTAGCACCCATGTCTATCATAGCCCGAATGAGCTTGCCATTCACCTTCATCTCGATAAACATTAAGGTCCTCTCTTGTTTAGGAGGAGTTTCTTCATCCACCTTCTTTTCCCCTTTCTTCATGACTGGACGTGGGTCCTTCTTCTTATGGATGCCAGTACTGGTCTTCGCTAATGCCTTAGAGATGGAACCTATAATTGCATTGAAGGCACCTACTTGTTCAGTATGGTCCACATCGTTTGAGTCATCATCCATCCCATCATCAATAGCTTGATGGGCAATCATCTGTGCATGTGGGAATTCGTTGTTCCAATGTGGTCCGCCACAATGACGGCAACCCGAAGGAGGCTTTCTCCCCCGGTCATTATTGTTTGAAGCCGCACTGTTGCTGCTTGAGGAAGGAGCTCTAGATTTGTTTAAGTTTAGATCTCCCCCACTTTTGCTAGGACCACCATTGCTAGGCTGGCCCCCTTTGAAACCTGCTCGGGCAGGTAGCTGAGGCCTGTCCTTTCGAGCTTCCATTTGATAGTCCCCAAGGCATTCAGCTGCTTGGATTGCCTTGGGAATGGTATCTACCCTTTTTCTCTGTAGCTCCATGCGGGCATAAGGTTTCAACCCTTCCATGAAGGTGAAGAGTTTGTCCTTGTCTCCCATGTCGCGTATGCTTAGCATGAGTGCGAAGAATTCGCGCACATAGTCCCGCACTGATTTTGTCTGGCGGAGCTCCAGTAGTCTTCTCCTGGCATTGTATTCAACATTCTCGGGGAAGAACTGCAGGCGTATGGCTGCCTTCAGTTCTGCCTATGTCTCAAAAGCATCTTCACCAGCCTTGATGGCTTCATAATTCACCCGCCATCAGAGTTTAGCATCACCCTGAAGATACATGGCAGCAGTTGCTACCTTCTTAGCTTCCTCTAGATCCCCAAAAGCATCAAAATACTATTCGACATCAAAGATGAAGTTTTCCACTTCCTTGGCATTCCTAGCTCCACTGTATTGCTTTGGATCAGGAATTTTCAGTTTCTTTGTCGAGGAAGCAGAATTCACAGCACCTCCGACTTGGTTTCCACCTCCTCGGAGTAGGACCTGTAAAGCAGCATTGACAATATTGAACTCGTCTGTCAATTTGTCAATAGTTTGTTACATGGCAGTCACCTTTTCTGCCTCTTGTGCCCTGTGGGCTAAATCCTCGGTACGCTCTTGTTGGAGCCCCTCGAATTTCTAAAAAATTTTGGCTGCCTCTGTGGCTGCCGTCTGCCGGCCTCCCTCAGAGTCGCGATTGATGTTTTCAACGTCAACTTCGACCTGAAGCACCCTGCTGCCTAGGTCGTCCAACCTTTGCAGTAGGTTGGTTCTTAGTTCAGGCATCGTATCCACAATAGGCCACAATACCTCAACCGTCCCTTCGAGAGCCGCAATGTCGGCCCCATGATTCACCATGGTCAGAAATGGTGGTAATGTCAATACATTCCCTCGTCCGATGTCGAGCCTAAGCTCTGATACCAACTATTACACGGTGCCTTCCTGAGATTCCTTGGAAGGGCAACGTAAGGCTAAGCAACTGATGTCAGTGCAGTTGCTGTCCGCCAACCGAGGCCCCCTCCGTGCGCTAAACTAGATTATCAGTGCCGCACGGAAAAACCAATGTCGAGAGCAATTAAGAGAACAGAAATGAGAATTTAGAATGAAAGCAAGCTGGATTGCATTAAAGAAAGCTATTATAGAAAATCAAGGCGGTGTCGAGGGGGAGAGACACCGGTACAGAGAATTGTTGCTTGCTAGAAAGTTTTGATTGCTTGATCCCCCTAATAATACTTAAAAAAAATAAACCAAAGCTACACGCCTAGACTTGAAAAAGCTAGAGAAACATAATGTAAGTGCATGAAATAAAACAACTCTATATTTACAATGGAAAGGACTTAGTTTCTATAAAGCAGGGAGAGGTCCCTTTGTCAGCAGCAGCGTCTTTGGAATCAGGGTCTGTGCGCGCGGCGTTGTTGGAATTTGCATGCGGCTGGGCGATGGCAAGAGATATCGGTGTGGCAACAGAGGCACCTGCGCGCTTGTCACATGGCGCGGCCAAGACCAAGGGGCCGTCCGAGGCGCTAGGCGTTGGAGGCTTGCTAGGATGCCACGGGGCGTGCCAAGTGGTCATGGGGCATGGATGGAAAGCCGCTCATGATAGAACTCGTGGGACGATAAGGAATCTATTAATGTAAAAATTTCTGAATTTTGAGACGTAGGCCTGGGGGTCGGGTTTTTGTAATTTCGGGATTTGTGCCCTTTATTGATTGTTTTTGCTTGGGCTTTGTTCCCTTAGCATATTTTGATATCCTCGTTATGATTTTGGATAGATTCGATGCGCGTGGAGGCCGATTTGAATGGCAAAGGCGTCAGGAGCTAGAGATTTAGCCGGTTCGAGGGGAGTAATAATTGTAAATAATGTTCTGAGGGTTTGAAACCCCGGATTTCACATCGTAGTGCTATATTGAGGATATGCACACACTTGATGACGAGCGTGGGGTCGTGCATTATTGGGGATTGTGACTTGGTCCGTCCGATTGATGATGTTGCCAAGTATTTGCTTGAAAACTATTTGCTATCATCATTATTTGGGCTGAATGCCATTTTTGGGCCTAGTGCCAACTATTTGAATCCTTTAGGGCTCTTCATTGATATTTTCTCACTGCTTTGACTTATTACTTCAACTTAGTCATGTTATTTTCCACTATTTTGATACTCAGCCATGTTTACTCAGTTTTAAGACTTAAATGATATTCTAAATGATGTTTGGGCTGAGAAACACTGTTTTTATTATTTCCTGAGGGGCTCGTGATGATTTTGACTGAGTAAGCCGATGGCCTATATTGTGAGGAGACACTGATATTGATTTGAGGTCGAGGGCCCAAGGTATGTATGCCATGAGGTAGATTGCTTGATATGAGGCCGAGGGCCTAGTTTTGATGCCACGAGATGGCTTATTATTGCACTTGGGCCATAAGGGGCCCCTTTAGGAGTCTGCACACCCCTAGTGAGTGTGGGTACCCATTGTGATTTGAGATTGAGCCCGAGGGGCTATTATTGTTCTAAGGTGTTACCCGAGGGGCGGATGTGGTGAAACTGTGCCTGAGGGGCGAACTTTTATTTGTTTTCTTTACCTTAATTACCTGTCCATTTACTTGTTTACTTATTGAAAGAGGATTTTACCTGACTTTTCACTAGTTCACTATTTTAAAATGGTTATACTGCTTCTTTATAAAATGACTTGTGCTACGTGTTTTCTTACTTTCAGTCATTATTTATATTCATTACTCACTGAGTTGGAGTACTCACTTTACTCCCTGCACCCCGTGTGCAGATTTTAGCATAGCTGGTTTCGCTCCCAAGTGTTTATTCCTTGAGCTTCAGGCAGGCTTTCGGAGATTACGCAGTAGCTATCGACATCCACAATCCCGTGTCTCTACTCCTTTATTGTTTCTATTTTCTTTCTGACATTGTACTAGTTATGGATTTATTAGAATTTTATTATGACTTATAGATGCTCATGACTAGTAACAACCCAGTTAGGGCTGTGTATGAGAGTTCTTCTGCATATTTTTGTTATTATCGGATATTTTGGATTTATTCTTATCGTGTTTAGAATGTTCTTAAATTCTTATCTGTTAAAAATTGGAAAATGGAGAGTGTCAGCTAACCTTGTCTTCACGAGAGGCGCCATCGCAACCGGGTTCGGGGTTAGGGTCGTGACAAGTTGGTATTAGAGCCTAGGTTACATAGGTCTCACGAGTCATGAGCAAGTTTAGTAGAGTCTCGCGGATCGGTACAGAGATGCGTGTATTTATCCTCGAGAGGCTGCAGAACCTTTAGGAAAAACTTCATATTCTTAAAATTCTTGTCGTGCGAACTTGTTGATCCGAGTACTAAACTTTTGTTATTCTATTCTCTCACAGATGGTGAGGACACGTGCTACAGAACAGGGTGGAAGACCACCAGTGCCACCAGCTATGGCCACCAGAGGCTAAAGACACGGTCATTGGTCGTGGTAGAGGTAGAGCAGCGAGGGCAGCACCTGTAGATCCACTAGCTGCCCCAGTTCAAGACCAGGTCCCAGCTGTGGACGCTCCAGTAGCATCCGCTCAGGAGGAGGCCTTGGCTCAGATCTTAGCAGTTTACACTGGCCTAGCTCAGGCGGTTTCAACCACTACAGCTACAACTACTTCTCAGGCTGGGGGAGGTAGTCAGACTTCTGCCGTTTGCACACCTGAGCAGGTCGTGCAAGGACTTCAGACGCCGAGGGCACACCCTACCTAGCCAGTTGCAGCTGCTCAGGACTAAGTAGTTCCTACTATGCCAGAGGATGAGCAGCATAAATTGGAGAGATTTGGTAGGCTTCAGCCTCCGGCCTTCATTGGTGTAGTGGACGAGGATGCCTAGGGCTTTTTGGACAAGTGTAAGAGGATGCTTCATACCATGGGTATTTTAGAGACCAGCGGGGTCGCTTTCACTACCTATCAGTTGTCAAGACCTGCTTTCACTTGGTGGGAGGATTTTGAGAGGTGTAGGCATGTTAGTACAACACCCCTGGCAGTAGTTTTTCGTTCTCTTTCTGGAGAAGTATGTGTCGCAGTCTTGCAGAGAGGAGCTGCGTAGGTAGTTTGAGTGGTTGCATCAGGGGAGATATCCGTATCGCAGTATGAGTTGAGGTTTTCTTATTTGGCTTGTCACGCCATCTGGTTGGTTCTGAAAGATCGAGATAGGATCAGGAGATTTGTTGATGGTCTTACTTATCAGCTCCGTATTCTTATGACCAGGGAAAGGGTATCTGGTGCTACATTTGAGGAGCTTGTGGAAATTTCCCAAGATATTGAGTCTGTTCATCACTAGGAGTGAGAGGAGAGGGAGGCCAAGAGGTCTCGAGGATCTGGTAGTTACAGTGGTGCTCCTTTGAGGGGCCAGTTTTAGCACGACAAATGCCGTCCATTTAGTCCTGCAAATCCAGCATGCCCAGGTTATCGTGGGGCATCATCGGTTCATGGTTCTCAAAGTTCACATCAGGTCCAATCATCACTTAGTGCCCTTCCAGCTCAAAGTTTAGCACGTGCTTTCCAAGTTTAGGGTTCTTCTATGCCGAGTGTATCTACTACTCACTCCGGTGCGAGGGGTTCCCTTCAGTCCTTTTCTCCAGCAACTGGGAGTTGTTATGAGTATGGCGAGATAGGCCACATACAGAGGCATTGTCCTCGTCATGTTGCTAGTTCATCCCAGCAAAGGGGTCAGACATCAACTTTAGTGCCAGTTGCTTCATCACCACCCGTCTAGCCATCTAGGGGTAGAGGTCAGTCAGCCAGGGGTAGCGCTAGAGGGGAGGTTGATCAGGGGGCGGTCAAGCCTGTTTCTATGCTCTCCCAGGCAGGACCGATGCTATTGCTTCAGATGCTGTTATTATAGGTATTGTTTCATTCTGCCACCGAGATGCCTTTGTGTTATTTGATCCCGGATCTACCTTTTCTTATGTGTCATCATACTTTGCTCGTTATTTGGGTATGAACCATGTGTTTCTTGCTTTACCTGTTCATATATCTACCCCGATGGGCGATACTGTTGTTGTAAACTGTGTGTACCAGTCGTGTGTGGTGACTTTTGGGGGTTTGGAGACTCGAGTTGATCTTTTATTATTGAGTATTATGGATTTCAATGTCATTCTGGGAATGTATTAGCTATCTCTGTGTCGTGTTATTATGGACTGTCATGCTAAGACAGTCACATTAGCTATACCGGGTGTGCAACAAATCGAATGGTGAGCTATGACTGATTATGTTCCTAGTAGAGTGATCTCTTTCTTAATGGCCCAGCATATGGTTGGGAAGGGCTGTCTTTTGTATCTTGCCTTTGTGAGGGATGTCGGAGCTGAGACTCCCAGTATTTATTATGTCCCAGTTGTGAGGGACTTCCCCGATGTATTTCCTGCAGACCTGCCGGGCATGCCACTGGATAGGGATATTGATTTTGGTATTGACCTTGTGCCGGGCACTCAGTCCATTTCTATTCCGCTGTATCATATGGCACTAACGGATTTGAAGGAGCAGTTTTAGGAACTCCTAGATAAGGGGTTCATTCGACGTAGTATGTCATCTTGGGGTGCGCCGATCCTGTTTGTAAAGAAGAAGGATGGTACTATGAGAATATGCATCGATTATAGGAAATTGAACAAGGTAATAGTTAAGTACAAGTATCCTTTGCCTTGCATTGATGATTTATTTAACCAGCTTCAAGGAGCGAGAGTATTCTCTAAGATTGATCTCCGTTCAGGTTATCACCAGTTGAAGATCAGGGATTCAGACATTCTTAAGATGGCCTTCAGGACCAGATATGGTCATTATGAGTTCCCGGTTATGTCTTTTGGGCTAACCAATGCCCTAGCAACGTTCATGCATCTGATAAACAACGTGTTTCGGCCACATCTTGACTCATTTGTCATAGTCTTCATTGATGACATTGTGGTGTATTTGCGTAGTTAGGAGGAGCACGTAGCGCATTTGGGGGTTGTGTTGTAGAGATTAAGGGAAGAGAAACTTTATGCAAAGTTCTCCAAGTGTGAGTTTTGGCTCAGTTTAGTGGCATTCTTAGGACTCGTGGTATCCAGTGAGGGTATTCAGGTTGACCCAAAAAAGATAGAGGCAGTCCAGAGTTGGCACGAACCGTTCTCAGCTATAAGGATTCGTAGTTTTCTTGGTTTGGTTGGCTATTATCGCCGATTTGTTCAGGGATTCTCATCTATCGCGTCGCCCTTGACCAAGTTTACTCAGAAGGGTGCTTCATGTGTATGGTCAGACGAGTGTGAGGAGATCTTTCAGAAGCCTAAGACAGCTTTAACCACAACTCCAGTGTTGGTTTTGCCATCAGCTTCAGGTTTATTTACCGTGTATTGTGATGCTTCGAGAGTAGGGATTAGTTGTGTGATGAGGCAAGAGGGTAGATTTATTGCTTATGCTTCTCGTCAGTTGAAGCCCCATGAGAAGAACTACCCCCTTCATGATTTAGAGTTGGCTGCCATAGTTCACACATTAATGATTTGGAGGCATTACTTGTATGGAATATCTTGTGAGGTGTTCACTGATCATGGCAATCTTCAGCATTTGTTCAAGCAAAAGGATCTTAATTTGAGGCAGTAGAGATGGTTGGAGTTGCTTAAGGATTATGTTATCACTATATTGTACCATCAGGAAAGGCCGATATGGTGGCTGATGCCTTGACCCGAAAGGTAGTGAGTATGGGGAGTTTGACATATATCCCAATTGGGGAGAGACCTCTTGTAGTGGATGTTGAGGCCTTGGCCAATCGGTTCGTGAGGTTGGATATTTCGGAGCCCAGTTGGTATGTGCTTGTGTGGTTTCTCGGTCTCTGTTATATGATTGCATCAGAGAGCGCTAGTATGTTGATTCACATTTGCTTGTCCTTAGGAACACAGTTCAGCATAATGATGCCAGAGATGTGACCATCGGTGATAATGGGGTTTTAAGGATGCAGGGCCGAATTAATGTGGATGGGCTTCGGGAGTTGATTTTGGAGAAGGCCCAGAGCTCGTGGTATTCCATTTATCCGGGTGTCGTGAAGATGTATCAGGATTGGAGGCAGCACTATTGGTGGAGTATAATAAAGAAAGACATTGTGGGATTTGTAGCTTGGTGTCTCAATTGTTAGCAGGTGAAATATGAGCATCAGAGACCGGGTGGTTTGCTTCATTGGATGGATATTCTAGAGTGGCAGTAGGAGTGGATCACTATGGACTTTGTTGTTGGACTTCCAAGGACTTTGAAGAAGTTCGATGCTATTTGTGTGATTGTGGATCGGCTGACCAAGTCCGCGCACTTCATTACTTTCTGTACTACTTATTCTTCAGAGCGGTTGGCAGAGATCTATATCCAGGAGATTGTTTGGTTGCATGGTGTACTAGTTTCCATCATTTAAGATCGGGGCACTTAGTTTACATCACAGTTTTGGAGGTCTGTGCAGTGAGAGTTGGGTACTCAGGTTGAGTTGAGCATAACTTTTCACCCTCAGACGGACCGACAGTCCGAGCGCACTATTCAGATATTGGATGATATGCTAAGCGCTTGTGCTATTGATTTCGGAGGGTCGTGGGATCAGTTTCTACCGTTGAGTCTTGGCTGTTGGGGATAGATTTGGTTTAGGATCCTTTAGATAAGGTGAAGGTGACACAAGAGAGACTCCGTACAGCGCAATCGAGGCAAAAGAGTTATGCTGACAGGAAGGTTCGGAATGTGTCCTACATGGTTAGTGAGAAGGTCCTGTTGAAGGTTTCTCCTTGAAGGGTGTTATAAGATTTTGAAAGAAATGGAAGTTGAGTCCGCGGTTCACTGGGCCTTTTGAGGTACTTCGGAGGATTGGGGAGGTGGCTTATGAGCTTGCCTTGCCACCCAGCTTGTCGAGTGTGCATTCGGTGTTCCATGTTTCTATGCTCCGAAAGTATATTGAAGATCTGTCTCATGTTCTTGATTTCAGCATGGTTCAGTTGAAGGATTACTTGACTTATGATGTGGAGCCAACTGCTACTTTGGAGCGTCACGTTCGGAAGTTGAGATCAAAAGATATAGCTTCACTGAAGGTGCAGTATAGAGGTCGGCCCATGGAGGAGGCTACTTGGGAGATCGAGCAGGAGATGCGGAGTAGATATCCTAACCTATTTGAGGCTTCAGGCATATTTCTTGACTTGTTCGAGGACAAATATTTATTTAAGTTGGCGAGGGTGTAACGACCCAGCCAGTCATCTCATGAGTTACCGCTCCGATTCCCCCATTTCTGCTTCTAATTTCTTTATATAATGGTCCTATACGTGATCGGGTTGATTGGTTTGGGTTCAAAAAGGATTTGGTAAGGTTTGAGACACTTAGTCTCTTTTAAGGAAGTTTAAGTTGGAAAAGTCAACCGGATATTGACTTATGTGTTAGAGGGCTCGGATGTGAGTTCCGATGGTTTGGTTAGCTTCGGTAGGTGATTTAAGACTTAGGAGTGTGATCAGAATGGGTTTTGGAGGTCCGGAGTAGATTTAGACTTGAATTAGCGAAGTTGATGGGCGAGATTTTGATATAGGGGTTGGAATGGAATTCCGAGAGTTGCAGTAGTTCCGTTGTGCATTTGGGATGTGTGTGCAAAATTGTAGGTCATTCGAACATGGTTTGGTTGAGTTTTTGATCAAAAGCGGAATTTGGAAGATTTTTAGAAACTTAGGCTTGAATCCGATGTGTTTTGGTTAATTTGATGTTGTTTGAAGTGTTTTAATGAATGGAACAAGTTTGAATAAGGTATTAGGATATGTTGGTGCCTTTGGTTAAGGTCCCCGGGGCCTGGGGTGAGTTTCGGGTGGTCAATCGAATCATTTTGGAGTTAAGAAAACTGCAGAAAATCTGTTCCACTGTTGCAGGGATTTTACCATTTGCGTTCACGAAAAGGCGGTTGACGAAGGCAAGGATTAAGCCTTAGCATTCGCAATGGGAGCTTCGCGTTCGTGAAGGGCTAAGGAATTGTGAATCTCGTTCGTAAGATGGCAATCGCATTTGCATAGGGACTTTTGGTCAGCTGGTCTGAGGTCAAGGTTGCTCATCGCGTTCGCGATGGGCGGAACGTGTTCGCGAAGGTTCGCCTAGGTAAAGCATCGCGTTCGTGGGGGTGATAACTAGGGATTTTGATGCATTTTATACTCCTTCTTTCTCATGCTTTGATTATAAATTCATACAAAATAGTCCCAAAAGGCTCATAAGTTGTGCTTGATTGCAGGTTTGATCAACAAAGTGATAAGATGTCAAAGATCAACAAAGTGCCGCACACCACCTTGTGTGGTCCGCACTGGGAGATTCAGAGAGCAGGATTCTAGACTTAGAGGCAGTGCGGCCGCACTAGGTTTTTGTGTGGTCCGCACTGAAGACAACGCAGCCGCAGTCAAGTTAGTGCGGTCTGCAGAGCCAAGAATCAGAGAGATTGCATTTCCAAAGTTTCAAGCCTCTGCGGTCCGCAGTCCATTTTACACGGACCGCACTAGAAGCCTCCATGGTCACAGTCAATTCTTCGCGGTCTGCGATGCCAAAATCAGAGAGCTATTTTTTTACGGCCAAAGCCCCAGTGCGGACTGTGGTCCATTTTGTGAGGTCTGCACTAACCTTGCAGGGGCATTTTTGTCCAGATTTTTAGCTTAGTATAAATAGATTCTTTTTCCATTTTAGGGTATCAGATATTGTAATTGAGCAGCTGAATTTGTGGATTCGAGATTCTTAGCTATTTTGGGCACTTTTAGCTACTTTTAATCATTGAATATTGTATTTAATTTAGTGATTAATTAATATGAGTTTATCTTCATCTATTTCTTGTTTTTCTTCTTTGAAAATGAGTAGCTAGACCCATTAGCTAGGTTTGTGGGTCAACCTTAGAGTGGATAATTGACGGGCCTTGTATTTTAGGTCTAAATTGATTATGGGTGTTTGATATTTGGATCAATTTCATGGTTAATTGCTGAATTAGTGGTTGCAAACACTAGTTTGTGTTTAGTTGACTAGGGTTCTTCTTGAGAAAGAGAGCCTAAGTCTCCGAAATTGATCCAACAAGTAATTGGGGCATACTCAAGAGATTGATAGCCCCAATTAAAGGGCTAAACCTCGAGAGATTAATACCCGACTTGAACCTTAGTTGCTTGTACATATTTGCATACCCAATTGGTCTTGAGAAAGTCAATTGGGCAAAATTACTTGAACACCGAGAGGTGTGGAATGGGTAAATTAGTGCAACGGTTATATCATACTCCCCAAATATGTCAAATTTGCCTTAGACTCAAGTACCCGTCAATTGACCACTTAGGCGGAAGTCACTACCCTAGTACTTTTTAAACCTATTTGAACAAGTCGTAGCATTATAACTCTTAGCGTAATTTAATTACTAATACCATTTGTAGTTTGATAATAGTATAATTAAAGAAAATTCCAAAAATGACGAGTAGTGTAATTAATAACACTTACGCAATCCTAAACTAGATAGATACTCGATTCCAATTCTAGCTCTCTGTGGATTCGATCCCGACACAAAATCGGGTAAAAGCTATTGCGACCCTCTCTTGCTACTTATTAGTAGTGCGGAGTTGGCAGCGATCACTTTTTGGCCATGTTGTTAGAGAGCTAACGGTTTTGGCTATCTATTTAGATAGTATTTTATGTTGTTCTTCTTTCCTTCTTTGTTACTAATTTGTGTGTGTCAACTATTTAGGTACAAAATGGCTTTAAATGCTAATGACCCTCTTGGAAACGTTCTTGCGGGGGAGGAGGTTGATGATATTGAAGAGGAAGA
Source organism: Nicotiana glauca (assembly GCA_026770625.1). Taxonomy (NCBI): domain Eukaryota; kingdom Viridiplantae; phylum Streptophyta; class Magnoliopsida; order Solanales; family Solanaceae; genus Nicotiana; species Nicotiana glauca. The sequence continues at coordinate 35,532 of MU788070.1, read as the reverse complement.
GGCGCCTCTTGCACCTCCTGGACCACGACGAGGCGGCCAGGCCAATGTTAATGAAAACGTTCCAAACCCTCCTCTGCCACCTCCAGAGCGGTTCCTCGAGTGCTCCCGAACCAAGGCTATGCAAGTGCTATTGTCCCACCCAGAATCCGAGCTGGCAATTTTTTGATAACTAATGTGATGTTGACCTTACTTGAGTAGCGTGGGTATTTCACGGGCGCTGCGGATCAAAATACGTACAAATACCTCAAAGGGTTCGTGGATACATGTTATGGGAGCAAACAGACGAATGTGTCAGATAATTCTCTTAGGTTGAGACTTTTTCCATTCTCACTTCGGGGGAAAGCATTAGATTAGCTCGAGAGACTACCCAACCATTCCATCACAACTTGGGATGAGTTGGCGGATAAGTTTATTGCTAAATTTTTCTCACCCGGGCACATGGCGGCACTTTGAGATGAGATATTGGCCTTCAAGCAAGAGCGCACGGAACCTTTGCATGAGATTTGGGAGCGGTATAGAATAATGGTGAAGGAATGCCCCAATAATGACATGACGAAGAATATGTTGCAGCAAAATTTCTACCGGGGCATCAATACTACAAATAAATGCACAATCAATCAACTCGCTGGGGGTAATTTTATGAAGTTGACGTATGATGAAGCTTGTGCCATTCTTGATGAGATGGTAGATACATCCTCTGCATGGCAAAGTAGAGCCAATATTCCTCAACGTGACCCTACGGTTATTCATTTGCATAAGGAATTACATGACCATGGGCAAGTGATAACGGAGTTGACAACTACCATGAACCAACTATCCAAGGCATAGTTGTAACAAGTCCAAACTCCTCGCCAAGTGAATGCTATGGAGGGTGTAAATATGCTTGTCAACAAGAGAATGCAACAAAACTAAGGGAATTCTGAGCAATTTGATGATGCTTATGATGGGTTCAAAAATGATGGTTATGATGACCAAAGTGAAGAGGTTCAATATGTAAACAACTATCAAGGCCAACGGGGCAACTCTTCCCACCAACAACGGTGGCGACCTCAGGGCAATTGGGGCAGTCAACAACAAAACAGTGGTAATTGGGGGAACAACAACCAATACAACAACTAGGGCAATCAAAACAACAATCATGGCAACCAAGGTAATTGGAACGGTAATAATAAGAATTGGGGTAACAATAACAATCAAGGTGGATGGAACAATGGGAACCAAGGAAATCGGGGGCAAGGCTTTCAAAGGCCCCCAATGTACCAACAACCGAACAATCCACCCCCATTTCCTTCTCAAGGTCCTAGTTTTTCCAACAATGATATAGGTAGAATTGAAATGATGTTCGAATAAACGATGAAGAAGAATGCGGATTTGGTTGCACAGTTGGCTTCCCACAATACCTCTATCAGAAACTTGGAGGTGCAATTAGGCCAAATCTCTCAGTCATTGAATACTCTCCCAGAGGGTGCTCTACCAAGTAATACGGTAGTGAACCCAAAGTGTGGGAACAATCATGTCATGGCGGTTATGACAAGAAGTGAGAGAGGCGGTGATATGAATGCCTCGAAACAAAAGCAAGTTATGGATGATGAAGTTGAGTTGCAAGAAGATGAAGTTCCTTTGGTAGTTGAAGATGTGGTTCATGACAATGTGAACAATGAAGTGAGTATTGACATTAATGAGGCTGAGGCGAAAACTCAAGATGCCGTGAACTCGTCTAGGGAACACGTGATTGACATGTTGGAGCCTGTTGTGCCAAAAACCAAAGCTCTTTTGACAAGGCCACCTCCACCTTATCCTCAAAGGCTTGTAAAGCAGAGAAATGATAATCAGTTCAAAAGGTTCATTGATATGATGAAGAGCTTGTCCATTAATGTGCCTTTGGTTGAGGCTCTTGAACAAATCTCGGGCTATGTAAAGTTCATGAACGACTTGGTCACAAAGAAGCATTCTATAGTGCATTCAATGGTCCTGAAGCTTGAGGATCCCGGTGCTTTCACCATTCCTTTCACCATTAGGACTTTGGATTTTGCCAAAGCTTTATGTGATCTAGGGGTAAGTATCAACTTTATGCCTACTTATTTTTCAAGACTTTGGGTATTGGGCCACCACGGCCAACTTCCATGAGATTGCAAATGGTAGATAGATCAATGAAGCGACCTTTGGGTATTGCTGATGATGTGCTTGTCCGGGTGGACAATTTTATCTTGCCAGCGGATTTTGTGATATTGGATTGCAAGGTGGACGAAGTCCCGATCATATTGGGGAGACATTTCCTTGATACGGGGAAGGCTCTAGTAGATGTCAAAGCAGGGGAACTCACTTTCAGGGTGGGTAATGAAAAGGTAATATTTCATATGTGCAAGTCAATGAAGTAGCCCAATTGTACCGAAGTGTGCTCATTTGTGGATTTAGTCACGACTGTGATAATTGATGATACCAGTGCAATGATCAATGTTGAGGACCCTTTGGAGGCAGTATTGTTGAATTTGGATATCAATGATGATGGGGCCGGTGGAGTGCGTGAATGCTTTACATAGAGCAGGCTCTTATTCTTATGAGCCTGGGAAACTTTCTTTGGAACTTAAAAATAGAAAGACCCCTCTAACAAAGCCTTCAATTCAGGAACCCCTGGTGTTGGGGTTGAGCCATTACCTCCACACCTCAGGTATGAATTCTTGGGCTCTAATTCAACTTTACCGGTTATTCTTTCCTCTTGTCTTACTAACATGCAGGTAGACGCTACATTGGCAATGCTCAAAAAGTGAAAAAAATGCAATTGGATAGACTCTAGCTGATATTCGGGGAATAAGCCCCGCATTCTATATGCACAAAATCATTTTGGAGGATGATGAAAAACCCTCCTTGGAACATTAAAGGAGGTTGAACAAAGCAATGCAAGAAGTGGTGAAGAAAGAAGTGATAAAGTGGCTAGATGTCGGGGTTGTTTACCCTATTTTCGATAACTCATGGACTTCTCCGGTGCAATGTGGACGAAGAAGGGTGGTATGACTGTGGTGACAAATTACAACAATGAACTTATTCCCACTCGAACAGTTAACGGATGGAGGGTATGCATGGACTATCGGAAGCTGAACAAGGTGACCCGCAAGGATCATTTGCAATTGCCATTCCTTGACCAAATGCTTGATCGCCTTGAGGGTCATGCCTTTTATTGCTTTTTGGATAGATATTCGAGATATAATCAAATCTTAATCGCTCTGGTGGATCAAGAGAAGACTACATTTACTTGTCCATATGGAACCTTTGCTTTCTCTCGGATGTCATTCGGGTTGTTTAATGCCCCGACAACATTTCAACGATACATGATGGCTATTTTTACCAATATGGTGAAAGATATATTGGAGGTCTTTATGGATGATTTTAGTGCGGTTGGTGATTTATTTGAAGAGTGTTTGGGAAATCTGGATAGATTTTTGGCCCATTATGAAGGCACAAATCTCATGCTCAATTGGGAAAAATGCCACTTCATGGTTAAGGAAGGCATAGTGTTGGGCCACATAATTTCAAAGTGTGGAATTGAAGTTGACAAAGCCAAAATAGAGGTGATTTTGAGGCTTCCTCCCCCACTTGTGTCAAGGGGGATAAGGAGTTTTCTTGGGCACGCGGGGTTTTACCGGAGGTTTATAAAAGATTTTTCGAAGGTGATAAACCCCTTGTGCAAGCTTCTAGAAAAGGATGCAAAGTTTGTGTTCGATGAAGGATGTATGCAAGCATTTGAGCTTCTCAAGCTTAAATTGGCCACTACCCCAATCATTACCACACCATATTGGAGCTTGCCCTTCGAGCTCATGTGCGACACAAGTGACGTTACAGTTGGGGTTGTTTTGTGTCAAAAATGTTTCATCCGGTGTACTATGCAAGCAAGATCCATGATTGAGTCTCAAAGGAACTACACGGTTATCGAGAAAGAATTGTTGGCCATAGTGTATGCAATGGAAAAGTTTTGGCTGTATCTTATGGGTGCCAAGATCATAGTGTAAACCGATCATGCTTCCCTTAGGTAATTGATGACAAAGAAAGACTCCAAGGAAATATTAATGCGATGGGTGTTACTACTTCAAGAATTTGACCTAGAAATTATGGACAGGAAGGGTAGTGAAAACCAAGTTGCGGACATTTGTCCCGCTTGGAAGATGAAGGAAGGCCATGTGATGGCCTAGAGGTCAATGATGCATTTCCCAAAGAGCAACTACTTCCGTGTCTATGAGTGAAATGCCATGGTTTGTTGATGTTGCTAGTTACCTTGTGACCGGAATAATCCCGTGTGAGCTCTCTTCTAACCAAAGGAAGAAGCTCAAGCGGGATAGTTTGGATTTCTATCGGGATTAGCCGTACTTGTTCAAGATTTGCACGGATGGGGTGATCCGAAGGTATGTCCGGAGGAAGAGAAATTGAGTATTTTGGAGGCTTGTCATTCCTCTCCCTATGGTGGCCATCATGGTGGGGCGAGGACCCCTTCCAAAGTTCTTAGTTGTGGATTCTATTGGCCAACTTTGTACAAAGATGCTAGTGATCTTGTGAAGAGATGTTATGAGAGCCAACGAGTGGGTGGAATTTCGAAGAAAGATGAGATGCCTCTCCATACCATCCTTGAGGTTGACATTTTCGATGTATGGGGCATTGATTTTATGGGCCCATTTATTAGCTCGTGTGGGAACACATACATTCTTGTGGCAGTGGATTATGTTTCAAAGTGGGTTGAAGCCATGGCTTTGCTCAACATTGAGGCCCAAAGGGTTGTTGCATTTCTCAAGAGGAGCATTTTTACAAGGTTTGGTACTCCTTGAGCAATCATAAGTGATGGGGGGTCTCATTTTTGCAATAGAGCTTTTGACACTTTGCTTTCAAAGTATGGTGTCAATCATTATATATATTCTATCATCCTCAAGCGAGTGGACAAGTTTAAGTCTCCAACAAGGAAATCAAAATCATATTGTCAAAGATGATAAATGCAAATAGGACTGATTGGTCAAAGAAGTTGGATGACGCTCTATGGGCTTATAAGACTGCTTACAAGACTTTGATTGGTATGTCTCCATATCGGTTTGAGTTTGGAAAAGCTTGCCATCTGCCGTTTGAGTTAGAGCACAAGGCCATGTGGGCCTTGAGGAAGTTAAACCTTGAGTGGGATGTAGCTACCAATCTTCGGGTGGAGCAACTCAATGAGCTTGATGAATTTACATTCCACGCCTACTCTAGTTCATTCCTATATAAGGATAAAATGAAATACCTTGAAGACAAGTATACTCGGGGAAAAGAGTTCAAGGTGGGGGATTTGGTGCTCTTATTCAACTCTCGGCTAGGGTTGTCTCGGGTAAGCTTAAGTCAAAATGGAGCAGGCTGTTTGAAATAGTTTGTGTGACCCTGTTTGGTGCTCTTGATTTGAAGAACAAAAGTTGGGAAGTTTTTAGAATGAATGGGCATAGAGTCAAGCATTATTTGGGGAAGTTTGATGATAGCCATGTGGTGGCTGTTGTTCATTTCAAATGATTGGATGGTAACATGCGTCGTGTCACGCGTTAAATCATGCGCTTCTTGGAAGACAGCCCATGTATTTTTATTATTGTTTTTCTTTGATTTTCCTTGTAGCCTAGGATTGATTTTTGGACTAACTGTTGTGAGATGTTACAGGATTGAGTTGATGTAGTGCAGGACATAATTGAAAAAAAAATGCACAGTTCTCTGAAGTTGCCACTGCGGCCTGTCACACCCCTTCATTTATTTCAAAATCTCACTAAACCCTCTTAAATTAATAAAAAGATTTAATAAAGCTCGAAAAGGGTTTTCCATTATGAAAAGTGACAAAAATGGTGTTCGAAAGGATTAACTCAGAGTCGCCACCTGACATTTGATTTCGGGGTGCCAGGTTACCATTTTTAAAAATAATTTTCCTTTAAAACACTTTTGGACTCTAAAACTAAGTCTGCACCAGAGATTCGGGTTAGGGGGTTCTGTTGACTCGGGGAGAAGGTGTGAGGCACTCCCCAAGTCCCGTAACTAGTACGGTTACATACTTGATCAAGTTGGATTTTAAGATATTCAAATTGAGGTAAAACACGCAAAAAGAAAACAAACAACCAAAGAGGCTCGAGGTCGTCCCCACCTAATAAAAGAAAATTAAAAGAAGGAAAATTAAAGTACTATTCTATGCTTCCTCGAACCATTTCATCTTCGGCCTTCACTTACAGAATACTACGGGGCATTCCCTGGAATAAAATATATACAACACCTTCGGGGCATTTTTCGGATAAATTTAACTAAGGGAATGACCTCTTGCCTCAAAACTAACAAAGATCCTAAAGTTTGCCTACTCAGGTGATGACGGCCTAAACATGCTCCTAACGATTAAATTAGTAAACCTAGTCAAAGAAAGCTAAATAAAACAATTTTGTCATTTTAGTTCCGAAGCTCTAACTAATACTCTTTATTTTAGAATGCCATCCTAATACTTGAATTCAATTAACACTCCTCATCTTACATTAAACTAATGAAAAAAAGAAGAATCATTTTTACATCTAGCACGAAAGTCAGCAGAGAATTCATAACAAACAATTCAACACCAAGTTATTAAAATATCAACTAACAGAAGTGGGATGAGAGCAGACCTTGATAACGGAAAATAGAAAACAATTTCGAGCAAGGAACCGCGAACAAGATTGAACAACAGACCTCTAATCGGCACTGAAAAAAGCTGAGTTACAGAATATTGTTCCGATATTACACCGCAGCTAGCTCTTAAGTCCAAAATCGATATATTATATGCTTTGGACTGGAAAATCAGCACTGTTCACTTCTTCTCGAAGCTTTAGTCGAGATTTTTAGATTAAGAAACAAGATCACACATATATGACTGTCTCGAAAGTGCGAAACAAAAGATCAAGCGACAAGCTTTAATCCAAAAATGGACTGAAATTTCCAAAATTGAACCTCGTCGAAACCTCGAACAAAACCTCAAAACTTACTTACTACCACGACGATGACGATACTGTTAAATCGAAACCCGTCTGACAGAGAAATGAAGAATACAAGAATGGTGGTGAAGAAATAGTCGCTAGATCTCGACGTTCGACAGAGGCAGCACCGGCCTGTTTCCGTCAACCTGGTCATTTTTGGGTGCTGCTTGCCATCGGCAATGGTTAGAGGCAGGAGGTGGTTGGAGACGGGGCGTTCTGGTTTTAAAGAAGAGGAGGTTGACGGCTGGAGTGTTGTTCTTTGGTCGTTTGGTGGCTATAGGGTGTATAGGGGTGTTGTTTTGGCTGGTTTCCAGTGATATTGGTGGTGGCTGGTGGCTAGGCTGGCTCTCTAGGTTAGAGGAAGAAAAGGGGCTGTTGGTATGAGGGGTTGTGACTGAAGATCTCTTCCAAGGGTTTTGCTAGTGTTTGTGTTTGGTTCAATGTTGAAGATGAAGTTCAAGTAGCTAGGGTTTTATCTTGGTTTTTCTCCGTCTAAGGTTTTGGTGTAATAAAGAAGAAGAAGTAGCTAGGTTGGTCTTGTATGATATGTAGTCTTGGTTTTTTGAGGAAAAAGACCATTTCATGGGGTTGTGGGATAAAAAAAAGGGGCTTGGGCCAAAAATACTTTTTGAAATTGGGCTAGTTTTGGGGTTGTTCAAACCTTTGTAGCTAAAATCTCAAATCTTATTCTAAAAAGTATAATATATTTATAAAATATAAAAATCACTCTTAATCATAATAAACTACTAAAATAAAGTTAAATACTAAAAGTAAAACTATTTTTGTATATTTTTTAATTTTTGTTCCTAAAATAAAGTAAAATAGTTAAAATTAGACAAAAATAGCGATATTAGGCCTACGCTAAATATTTAACGTTAAAATGGGTGAAATCTTGGGGAGGGTCAAAAATTACATGTCTACACGGTTGCACTACCATTTTGTGCGGACCGTACTGGTAAAGGGTGAATTGTGATCTCTCTGAAGTTTGCCAGTACGGCTGCACTACATTTTGTGCGGTCCGCACTGGACCTCTGCGGCCGTAGCCCATTTTGTGAGGTGTAATGACCCGACCGGTCATTTTGAGTACTAGCTCTCTATTCAGCAGTCGGAGGCCATGAACAGCTTTATTTCGGGTATTATGACTTGTTCGCACGATCGGAATTTAAATTCAGGAAGATGGAGTTAAATTTAAATGAAAATTCTCATTTGAGAAGCTTAAAGTTGAAAGAATAAACTAGGAATGGGTTTTTGAGTAAACAACCACAGAATCGAGATCTAAAGGTTCCATCAAGTTCGTATCATGATTTCGAACTTAGGCATATGCCCGGATTGGGTTTTGGATAACCCGGGAGCGTTTTGGCGCCTATTATAGAAGTTAGCATTTTAGAAGGAATTTCTTAATTTTTGCTTGAAGTGAATTTTAGTATTATCGATGTTCATTTGGGATTCCGAGTCTAGGAATAGCTCCGTATGGTAATTCTGGAGTTGGGAGCGCGATCGGAAGTGAATTCGGAGGTCCGTAGGTTATTCTGAAGCCATTTGGCTAAAGATAGAAATGTGAAGGTTTTTTAGAAGTTTTACTGGAGGTTGACTTTTTGATATCGGATTCGGAATCCGATTCTAGAAGTTGGAGTAGGTTCGTAATGTCAAATATGACTCGTGTGAAAAATTTGAGGTCAATCGGACGTGATTTGATAGGTTTAAGCATCGGAAATAGAAGTTAAAAAGTTCAAAGTTCATCAAGCTTGGATTGGAAGTCGATTAATGATTTTAGCGTTGTTTGATGTGGTTTGAGGCCTCGAGCAAGTCTGTAATGTGTTTTGGGATTGGTTAGTAGGTTTGGTTGAGGTCCCGGGGGCCTCAGGTGGATTTCGGGTGGTTAACGGATCCAAATTGGAATTTGGAAGAGAGCTGAAGGCATCTGGTTGCTGGTATTTTTGCTTCTGCGGTTGGTTGACCGCATAAGAGGCACCGCAGAAGCGAACGGGTAGCCGCAGATGCGGTTTTTGTTCCAAAGCTAGAGGACCGCAGATGCGGTCTAAATTCCGCAGAAGCGGAATCGCATCTGCGGAAGGGGCATCGCAGAAGCGGAAGAGAGGGCCTTGGGGAAGGACCACAGATGCGGTCAAGGCTCCGCAAAAGCGGAACCGCATCTGCAGTGGTATGATTGCAGAAGCGAAAGGGGGCTAAGCCAGGGAAGCCGCAGAAGCGGCCTTCTGTTCGCGAAAACGGAGCCACAGAAGCGGCCTTCTATTCGCGAAAGCAGAGCCGCATAAGTGGCTATAATTCCGCAAAAGCGGAAATGTCTGGAGGCAGAAGCTTGTTTTAAATCCCGATTGGGAGTTCATTTCTCTCATTTCTCATGGCTTGGGGCGATTGTTGGGGAGCTTCAAAGAGGGATTTTCGTCACCAATGTTAAGATAAGTTATTTCTACCTATTATGAGTTAAATACATTAATTATGTATGGATTTTAGTATCAAAATGGGTAGAAAATTGAGAGTTAGAGGAAGACCTAGAAATATTGTGTTCTTGGAATTTAGCCAAGATTCTGGGTATGGAATTAAGAGAAAACTATATATTTGAGTTCCTAAAGTCATGGGTAAACTTTATCTTCGAAAGTTTTTGGATTCCGGCCACGTGGGCCCCAGGGCATTTTGGTTAACTTTCCAATCGGGGTTAGGAATTGCTATAAATTAGTTTTTAATGAATATTTGAGCATATATTAATGGATTTGCATAACAATTGGTTAGTCTCTGAGCGTGGTGCATCAATTGGAGTCCTCGGAAGAATGTAGAATGCCGATTTTGAGTCTTCGGAGCGAGGTGAGTCTCATTTCTAATCTTGTGAGGGGGAACTTACCCCATAGGTGAAGTAATTGATTATGTGCGCCTATTTGTGGGGCTACATACGCACGAGGTGACGAGAGTCCGTGCATAGCTACTATTATTCTATTGTCCGGGTAGTTAGGACCCAAAAGCATGTTATATTTGGATTACTGTGAACCCATTGATAATTTGAATTGTTTAAACCACCTTGAATTGGTAAAGGAATTTAAAAAGAGATTTAATATTAAATTCGCCCTGAGATGTTAAATAGAGAAACTGTCTATTTGGTTGATTATCCCCGATAAGCTCTTGATTTCCTACTTGAGCATGTATTTTATGTGTGTCTGCGTCGCATGAATGATTCCTGAGCAGGATATGTGTTTATTTATGAAATGGGCCGAACGCCTCGGTGAAAATAGATGCATCTATGGTTCGTGCCGCTCGACCCTCGGCAGTGCACAATTTACATTTCTGTTGGAGCGGGCCGTCGACCTCTGCATGATTTGCGCATGTTTATCTGTTACTAGAAAATTGTAAATGTGGAATTGGCCCCGCGTGGCTTGATATAAACTAATAAGATAATAAAGAACAGACTTTAGAAGCCCTTGATTTATTGTTGAAGGTGTTTACCTGTTTTTTTATGGCTTCACAATTAGAACTTCCATATAAATCCATGATTTTTCTCGCACTTATAGAATATTGATAATTGACCTCTAGAGAGTGTCGGAGTTGGCCATCTCGTCTCTACTCCTTCGGGATTATGCGGGATAATCACTGAGTACACGTTGATTACGTACTCATACTACACTTCTGTGCATTTTTGTTGCACAGGTATATATACCTCTAGCAGCCTATTGGGCGTAGCAGCATGGATGACGCTGGGACTAGGTGAGCTGCATCATTCGAGGCGACCGCAGCTAGGGTTGTCCTTTCCAGTGTACTGTATTTACTTTCCGTCCACTGTATTCCGTACGGATGTTGTATTTTATTCTCTTATCAGTAGTTGCTCATGTACTTGTGACACCGGGTTTCCGGGATGGTTCTCAACGGATTTGTACTAATTGATATTATTTAAATTCGAATTCAAGTAGTGAACTTTTATTTTTGAAAATGGAGGGAAAAATCTTAGATTTTCAAAAGTATTAAAAGAGGAATTAATTGATAATTTAGTTGGCTGGCCTGATATAGATGTCCGGCGCCACCACAACCCTTAGTGGATTTTGGGTCGTGACAACATGGTATTGGAGCACTAGGTTCCCATCGGTTTCACGAGTCTTGAGCAAGTCTAGTAGAGTCTCGCGGATCGGTACGGAGACATATGTACTTATCCTCGGGAGGCTGCAGGACTGTTTGGAGTACTTTCTTTCTTGATTTCCTTATCATGTGATTCGATTCCTTTGGGGCGTATGCCTTTTATTCCTTCTCACTCAATCTTACGCAACGCGAGCACTTGTCATAAATCGAAAATTGAAGGATTTTAATGGCACTACAAATGTGGTGCGGGATGATTCTCTCGGTATAGTTGATTGGACTATATTATAGTCGTATTCTGGAGGGATATTCTATTTTTTCAACTCAGTAACAGAACTTCTAAGATCCTTGAGGCTAGGCACAGGTTGCCATGATGCTTCTGAGCGATTATTCCACAGTGTTGTTGTAATGGTGGGGTGTTGCCCATGTGTCGGGGTAGCGAATGAATTGAAGGAAGGTTTACTCAATGTGTAATCCAGGGATTTAGTATTTTATTCCTGGCAGGGGAAAGTCAAACGAATTGAGGATGGTCAGAAGTGGACCGGTGGAAGTAATGAAACGTGGTAAATGTAAGCGTGGTGGAGTTCTCCTCTATATTGGGGTGCTGTTGTCCTAATTGGACGTTCTAAGTTTGTCGGTGTTATAATCTGCTACAATCCATCTTTATGGCAAGATATTATGAAATAATATTGGAGGTACAACTGTTAGATATCGCTTGACGCGGTTGTTTAAGAACGAACCAGAGTTTCTAATGTTGACGGCTAGATAAAGATAATTTTGGGAAAGGTTTAAAGTTAGAAGCAATGGTGGATTCAAGTGCCACAAAGATAGATTTCATTTAAGGCAACAATTGAGCAGTAAAGTATGAGAAAGGACATGTGGGAAGTGTCAGGTGGTGTTTAAAACTTTTGGAAGGCCAAGTATGAGGAGCAAGGTCCAGTGGGTAATTAAAGAGACGAGTTCCGCCATAGTGGGAGAGTGGCGAGGGTTGCATATGGGCTTGGTAGTAGGATGACTACGCGCCTTAAAGCGAGTTAGGATCGAATTGGGGGATTTTAATGATTGGTGGTTGAAGCCTGCGGGTATGATGTGAAGTATGGGCTTATGCGGCAGAAGATTTATATAGCGGAAAGGAGCTGCTTGAAATGGAAGAGGGTGTAGCATAACCCTGAACTCGGAAGAATGTTGTTGCGCATTTAATTGATGTCCGCGAGGGGCGAATGTACTTGTGCAACTGGAAGGTGAGCTCGGACTTAGGATGGGCTATTGGTGTCATAGTGAATGTACCCCGTGCAGCGGCGTAGGAAGATATCGGAAGGTGATTCCCCTAGGCGGGTTATTCCCCGTGAGCAAGATAGCGGTCGTGTGATTGGCGAAGCTTCTGCAAAGAATTATATTGGTTGTTCAACAAAGAGATCGGTCGTGCGAATGTGGTTAATGATTCAGAATATGAAAGATGGGGATTTACAAGAAGATTTCAAGAAATTTTGATAGCTTATGACGGGAGGTTATGTCAATAAGAGGTAAAAAGGTTGGACAAACTCAAGAATGGTGAAATGATGGCTTCAAGCTAAGTGTGAGAGTCCCACCGCTTGTGATTGGGCTGTATGATTAACTACTTGCGTGATTTATGGTTATTCGCATATTGATGGATTATTTCAGCTATGAGAAAAGACCATAAGTGGTAATTCGAGCAAATGAATTGTTGGAGACATGTGATGGTTGGCCTTGTTGGCTCATGTCCGGACTTGGAAAAAGGTTCAGGATTTATGCCTTTTATGGATACAAGTTTCAAAGAAAGTGATTTTCGCCAGGTGCCTCGCCGAGAGAGTATTCGTGTGCTATAAGATCTATGGAGTGAGTTATGTTCGGGACCAAGTCAGAGCGGGAGGCTATCAATAATGGTCCCAGTGAATTCAGAAGTTAAAGTGTGGTGCCCGATGATTTCGAGCCTATGAGTACAACTATGAATCTAGCTTTGTAGCAGCTTATGAGAAGGTGCCCTGAATGTTCTATGAAATTTTGACTTGTGGTATAGCATCTGAAAGATATGAAATAGTTCGTGGGATTTGAGACAGCCTGGTCTCGTGATTCAAGGACACTCGGGGTGAGTGTAGATGGAGTATGTTATGTGTTGAATGGAGTTAGTCTTATTTATAAGGCAAGCAAGGAGGAATTAGAAGAAGGTAAATTGACTAGCCATAGTTGAATTGGCATATTGGGGCCAGTGATCATTTCGGTCCGCGAGATCAAGTTACGTGTATGAATTGTGAGGGTATGTGTGAGGCCTGTCGGCTGTCGTGATTGATGATTTATCAGAGGCATTCTTCTGTTGTGGCTTGTTATGTGGAAGCAGATTCCGGAAGGGCTATGGTGGCTTGGACCACTACTTGTAGATTTGCACATTCTACGGTTGTGGAAAATTACCTGTGTATTGCTATGATTCTCCTGAAGTGAGCTAAGTGGAAAATTCGTATATGCTGAAGTGTTAAAATATTAATGATTTCAGAGTTATGATGAAAAATCATGTTCTATCACATGTTGGCACGTTGGGTGCAGTGAGTAGCATGGGAATACGAAGTGAGGATTAAGGTTGCAGTTCGATGTTCACAATGATGTCACGAGCTTGGATGAGCAATGAAAGGGTTGAATAATTAAAGTAAATTAGAATTGTCCTCAGTGTCACCTGAGATCGATGTGTTAAGGAAGAGGTTTTGCATCTTGGTTAAGGATTCTGGATCGCTTTTCAGCGTTAGTACGTCCGATGGTTTAGATGTGCGGACCCGTTATTTATTTTGGAAGATTGTGGGAACGTGTTCCACGGGAAGATTGTATAAGTGTGACATGTAGTCACTTGATTGGATAAAGATTTAAACCAAGTATGAGGATTGTGGTAATATCATTAATTTGAGAATTTATGCCTAGAGGGCACCTTATTTATTAGGTTATGAACCGAGGAGGTTTGCTCCGATTATGACGGTTGTTCTCGTGTGTTATGAGAAGAAGGAAATATTAGTATGGACCTTTGAAAGGTCATTGGCTTAATTTGATATGTTCAGGATCAGCTTGAGATCGGTGGATTGATTTATTTGTGAACAGGGCTTTGTATCAGGCCAGTTGTGTTCATTTCAACGAGCGTTCCCTATTGAGGAACAGTCGAGGTGTTATTTTTTCATCAGCTATCCCAGGTAGTGATGCATTGCGCTGTGTGAGTTTTGAGATGGCCTGAGAAAGTGTGTATGTGTTGAGGTTCTGCGTTGCGATGATGTTAGGTGAGCAGGATGGCTCTTGAGATTTAGATTTTGTATCGCACCTCAGTTGTGCTTGAGTTTTGTAGCCTATAGCGCTATGTGTTTTCTCAGGGATGGTATTATGCACTTAGCGTGCTTACGATCGAAATTTGATATTTTTATTGTAACGAGCAAATTTAGCTTGAAGTGCAATCTCCTTATGTGAGATCTATGTGTGGATCGGGTGGCACGCCGCCATGGGTATGTAATTTGGATCGGGTTGCGCGCCGCAATAGTGTGATGTCGAGTCTGGTCCTTGATAACTATGAATTGTGCATGTTTTATACCCATTCTTACCTAAGCTTTATGCATAAATCGTGCTTGATTAGTCCTGAATTGCTTACAAGTTGCGCTTGATTGCAGGGTTGAGCGACTAGATGATGAATACCACAAATCGGCTCAAAGAAGGAGTGAAACCTACCAAGCACCAAAAGACGACTAAAAATGGGAAAGTAGATGACCTGTGCGGACCGCAATGTTTTGACGTGCGTCCGCACAGGAAGATTCAGAAAGAAATCGAGTTTCAGCCCAGGCTGCGCGGTCCGCACTGTTTTGTCATGCGGCCGCGCAGAAAAGTTCAGAGAGGCACATTTTGAAGAAGTTCCACGCGGACCGCAACCATTTCTACGCGGTCCGAAACGAAGAATGATCAGAGGCTAAAGAATCCAATGCAAAATTCCACGCGGCCGCACACCAAATCAGTGCGGTCCGCGTGGGTGAAAGATCAGAGAGTCGTAAAAGGGATGATTTGTACAGTGCGGCCGCGTACCATTTCTATGCGGTCCGCATGACCTTACCTATGTGGCCGCGTGACACTTCTACGCGGTCCGCATCCTCAAGTCCAGAGGCCAGAATATGAAGACCATTTACCCTATGCGGCCGCATGACATTTCTATGCGGTCCGCAACAGACCCTCAGGGGTATTTTTGTCCGGTTTTTCCTGTGTAGTATAAATAGAATATTTTACTTTTTTAGGTCAAGTTTTTTGGAATTTATCTGAGCTGCTGAGCACGAGACATTTTGTATTGGCCTACTTTAGGCAATTTTCTATTGCAATTAACGTGGACTCAAGTAGATTAATCTTGTAGTTAATGATTATGTTAATTTCTTCTAGTACTTCTTCTATTTCTACTTCTTCCATGTATAGCTAAACCCATTAGCTAGGGTTGTGGCTCAACCCTAGTGTGGGTAATAAATGGGTGTTTTTGCTTAACGCTTGGATGATGTTGGGTGTTTGGTATTTGGGTTGATTGTATGTTTTCACTTGGATTTAGTGGTTGCAAACACTAAGTCTAGCTTAGTGGGTCTTTACTCTTCTTGAGAAAGAGAGTCTATGACTTCACAATTAACCCAACAAGGATTTGGGATGGACCCATGAGAATGGTAGTCCCAAGTAACGGGTTAAACCTCGAGAGAGTAACTACCCTACTTGAACCATTAGTTGCTTGGGCAAATTAGCCTACCCAATTGTTCTCGAGAGAGTCAGTTGGACAAAATCACTCTCTCTATCGAGAGGTGTGAGAGTGAATTCTATGTGCAACGGTTATCCATATTTCTCTAAATTATCATCGTTGCATTAGAAATTCTATACCCGTTAATTAGTCACCTAGGCAAGTGCTACAACCCTAGTGCTTTTCTCTTATTGCATAGAAATAGCATCATTACTTAGCATAATTTAGTTTACAATTATAGTTGATAAATTTAGTGGATAAACCAAAAATGATAGAAGCAAAATTAGGAGCGAAAACACCTTCCTAGACTTCACAAATACTCAACTCCCATAACTAGCTCCCTGAGGAAATTGACCCTGAAACCACTATCGGGTAAAAGTTGTTAGCGCCCACTCTTACCAAGGGTTGAGTCCACACCGATCAGTCCTCTATGTGTTACTTTTTTTGTGTTTCGCTTCCTATCTTCTAAGGAAAGCCCGTATTAGTGTGGGGGTTAGGAATTCCTTCCAGAGTTTTGATTTTGGTTTGTGTTGCATTCGGATTGGTGGCCTATTGGCACATTGTGGAGTCATATGAGACTTGTGATCGCATTTGGAGTGGCTTAGTGCCTGAGCAGTTCGTATTGGATAAGATGAGATTGTGGGATTTAGGATCAGTGCAATCTGATTATATGAAGCATATTAAGGAGCGAAGATCATTATTTGGTTCAGAATGTGGTAATATTTCTTGTCAGAAGTATAGACTCGATGGTTGGTTGACTCGGCAGTTGATTATGAATTTTGGCATCTCATCCGTCACAGCGGTATTGTAATAGTTAGAGTAAGACCTATGCAAGTCATAAGGTACAATGGGAGCATCAGATTCAAGTAATTTCGATTAATTCAAACAAAAATACTATTGTGGTCCTATGAGTAAAGTGATGCAGAGTGTGAATTCAGTAGAGTTATGCAGTCATGCTTGAGTACAGCGTATAATGAATGATACGGTGATCATATGTTGGAAACAGGCCTGGCATAGAATTCCGGATGTTGGAATTGGGCTCTAAGGCTTATTTGCTTGAATAAAAGGGAATATCTTCAGAATTTATAGAGCCAATGTTCTCAGCTAAGTTGTGGTAGCACGGGGAGGTGCATGATAAGTTAAACATCAATTTCAGACTACTTCAGTATAGGTCTCAGCACGTTCGAGGACGAACGTATGTTTAAGTGGTAGAGGATGTAACGACCCGACCGGTCGTTTTGAGTACTAGCGCTCCGTTCAGCAGTCGGAGGCCATGAACAACTTCATTTCGGGTATTATGACTTGTTCGCATGGTCAGAATTTAAATTCAGGAAGATCAGAGTTAAATTTAAATGAAAATTCTCATTTGAGAAGCTTAAAGTTGAAAGAATGAACTATGATTGGGTTTTTTAGTAAACGACCCTGGAATCGAGATCTCAAGGTTCCAGCATGTTTGTAAGATGATTTCGAATTTTGGGCGTATGCCCGGATTAGGTTTTGGATAACCCGGGAGCGTTTTGGCGCCTATTGTGGAAGTTAGCATTTTAGAAGGAATTTCTTAAATTTGGCTTGAAGTGCATTTCAGTGTTATCGATGTCTGTTTGGGATTCCGAGCCTGGGAAGAGCTCCGTATGGTGATTCTGGTGTTGGGAGCGTGATCGGAAGTGAATTCAGAAGTCCGTAGGTTATTCTGAAGCCATTTGGCTAAAAATAGAAATTTGAAGTTTTTGAGAAGTTTGACCGGCGGTTGACTTTTTTTATACTGGAGTCGGAATCCGATTTCGGAAGTTGGAGTAGGTCCATAATGTCAAATATGACTAGTGTGCAAAATCTGAGGTCAATCGGACGTGATTTGATAGGTTTAAGCATTGGAAATAGAAGTTAAAAAGTTCAAAGTTCATCAAGCTTGGATTGGAGATCGATTGATGATTTTAGCATTGTTTGATGTGGTTTGAGGCCTCGAGCAAGTCCGTAATGTGTTTCGGGATTGGTTGGTAGGTTTGGTTGAGGTCGGGGGTCTCAGGTGGATTCCGGGTGGTTAACGGATCGAAATTGGAATTTGGAAGAGAGCTGAAGGCATCTGGTTGTTGGTATTTTTGCTTCTGCGGTCAACCAACCGCAGAAGCGAACGGGTAGCCGTAGATGCGGTTTTTGGTCCAAAGCTTGAGAACCGTAGATGCGGTCTAAATTCCGCAGAAGCGGAACCGCATTTGCGGAAGGGGCATCGCAGAAGCGGAAGAGAGGGCCTTGGGGAAGGACCGCAAATGCGGTCAAGGCTCCGCAAAAGCAGAACCGCATCTGCGGTGGTATGATCGCAGAAGAGAAAAGGGGGCTAAGCCAGGGAAGCCGTAGAAATGGCCTTCTGTTCGCGAAAGCGGAGCCGCATAAGCGGCTATAATTACGCAAAAGCGGAAATGTCTGGAGGCAGAAGCTTGTTTTAAATCGCGATTGGGAGTTCATTTCTCTCATTTCTCATGGCTTGTGGTGATTATTGGGGAGCTTCAAAGAGGGATTTTTGTCAACAATGTTAAGGTTTGTTATTTCTACATGTTATGAGTTAAATAGATTAATTATGTATGAATTTTAGTATGAAAATGGGTAGAAAATTGAGCGTTAGAGGAAGACCTAGAAATATTGTGTTCATAGAATTTAGCCACGATTTTGGGTATGGAATTAAGAGAAAATTATATATTTGGGTTCCTAAGGTCATGGGTAAAATTTATCTTCGAAAAATTTTGGATTCCGGCCACGTGGGCCCGAGGGCATTTTGGTAAACTTTCCAATCGGGGTTAGGAATTGCTATAAATTCGTTTGTAATGAATATTTGAGCATATATTAATGGATTTGCATAACAATTGGCTAGTCTTGGAGAGTGGTGCATCAATTGGAGTCCTCAGAAGAATGTAGAATGCCGATTTTGAGTCTTCGGAGCGAGGTGAGTCTCCTTTCTAATCTTGTGAGGGGGAATTTACCCCATAGGTAAAGTAATTGATTATGTGCTCCTATTTGTGGGGGCTAGGTATGACGAGGTGATGAGAGTCCGTGCGTAGCTACTATTATGCTATTGTCCGGGTAGTTAAGACCCAAAAGCATGTTATATTTGGACTTCTATGAACCCATTGATAATTTGAATTGTTTAAACCACCTTGAATTGGTAAAGGAATTTAAAAAGAGATTTAATAGTAAATTCGCCCTGAGATGTTAAACAGAGAAACTATATATTTGGTTGATTATCCCCGATAAGCTCTTGATTTCCTACTTGAGCATGTATTTTATGTGTATGTGCGTCATATGGATGATTCGCGAGCAGGATATGTTTATTTATGGAACGGGCCGAACGCCTCGGTAAAAATAGATGCATCTATGGTTCGTGCTGCTCGACCCTCGGCAGTGCACAATTTACATTTCTGTTGGAGCGGGCCGTCGACCTCTGCATGATTTGCGCATGTTTATCTGTTACTCGAAAATTGTAAATGTGGTATTGGCCCTACGTGGCTAGATATAAACTGATAAGATAATAAAGAACAGACTTTAGAAGCCCTTGATTTAATGTTAAAGGTGTTTACCTATTTTTTTTTGGCTTCACAATTAGAACTTCCATATAAATCCATGATTTTTCTCGCACTGATAGAATATTGATAATTGACCTCTAGAGAGTGTCAGAGTTAGCCATCTCGTCTCTACTCCTTCGGGATTAGGCGGGATACTCACTGAGTACACGTTGATAACGTACTCATACTACACTTCTGTGCATTTTTGTTGCACAGGTATATATACCTCTAGCAGCCTATTGAGCGTAGCAGCATGGATGATGCTGGGACTAGGTGAGCTGCATCATTCGAGGCAACCGCAGCTAGGGTAGTCCCTTCCAGTGTACTGTATTTACTTTCCGTCCACTGTATTCCGGACGGATGTTGTATTTTATTTCTCTTATTAGTAGTTGCTCATGTACTTGTGACACCGGTTTCTGGGATGGTTCTTAACGGATTTGTACTAATAGCTATTATTTAAATTCGAATTCAAGTATTGAACTTTATTTATGAAAATGGAGGGAAAAATCTTAGATTTTCAAAAGTATTAAAAGAGGACTTAATTGATAATTTAGTTAGCTGGCCTGATAGAGATGTCCGACGTCACCACGACCCTTAGTGGATTTTGGGTCGTGACATGCGGACTGCAGAGCGCTGCCTTCTCAAGCTTAAACAAGATAGTCCAGTACGGACCGCGATCCATTTTGTGCGGTTTGAATTGGTAGGTGATAATGGGCCCCAGGGCTTTTCTATAAATTGTCCCTGAGGGCCTCCTTTTACCCTTTTCGATCTCTTCATTCTCAAACATCTAAAAAGCATTGTTCATTATTGTAATTGCTCATAACTGGTTGTTTGGACTTATTTCAACTCACTCATCTCATAACTGATAACGTAGATTCATTTTAATTGCATTCATTTTGTTATTTTCCTTTAGTTCTTTTGTTTTTCTTGTTCTTCTTTTTCTTCTCCCCGTTTATTTCCTCATTGTTTAGGTTAGGTGAGTTAGGTTTTTGATTCCTGCATATTTAATTGGTTTAATGAACAGTGTAATGATATAAGGACACTACTTAGGTGGTCAACTAAACTTAAAATCAAAAATTATGGAACCCTAAGTGAGTGCCACTCTTGGGCACTCAATGCGGTCGCGATCGTTTTTGTGCGGTCAGCGGTGCCCTTGTGCGGTCCGCACTACCATTTTGTGATGACCATATTAATGCACTTCCGGGAAGCTGAACCTTAGGCAGTGCAGCCGCACTATATTTTGTGTGGACCGCACTGGCCCCAGTGCAGCCGCGGTTGATTTTGCGGTCCGTACTGCTAAGATACAGAGGGTGGGTAGTCAGAACCCTACCCCTGTGCAGACTGCATTGCCATTTTATGCGGTCTGCAGTGGACACTGTGTGGCCGCACACCATTTTGTGTGGTCCGTACTGGGTTGTTTTCTGCAATATGTCTGCAATATTGTGACTCTGTTCTGCAACATTGTTTTATCTAAGACTAACATGTCATTTGAATTGTAATTGCAGACAATAGTAAAACAACGAGGCAAAGTATCTTAACAACCCGACAGAGGTGAATCCTCCCGGGGAGGCATGGGCGAGAAGATTAAACTCACTCCCCAGGCTAGTCAAAACATCAAAAACATGAGGAAGGTGATTAAAGCAGCTAACAGAGCCTGTGATCAGTCGGGGAGTGAGTATATGCCCTCCCAGGACATTTCTTCAGGCTCCGTGCCAGAATATGTTGAAGACTGGCCGGGGAGATTCAGAATGATAGATACTAATCCTCCACCATCACCCAGTGCTCAAGCACCAACACATGTTTCTTCGGGGTCATCTGAGGGTTCAACAATGGGTAGTGGGGAATACTCCACCTCTCCCACATCATCATTATTCAAGGAGGGTGCAAAAGGAGGTGAGAAGGAAGTAGAGGGAGATGAGGAGTTAGCTGAAGGAGGTGAGACTCAGGTGGGAGGCATTGACAGAACTAGAAATCTAGAAGTTTGGCAAGATAGATTCGTGAGTGAGGTGGCGTACCACAAATTTCGGGGAGTGGTGGCCGGTGAGAAAGTTGATTCTGGAGAGGAGCTTCATTGATAGAGACCTACTACCCCACAACCCCAACGTGCAGACATAGTTTAGGACTAGAGTGGGTTGGGAGCACTTCTTAGATGAGTGTGTGGACACCAACGAACACTTGGTCAAGGAATTTTAAGGTTCAGAACTTAAAAGTGTTGTTTGATGGGCAATCGATAAATCAGTACCTTGGCTTCAATGAACGAGACCCTGTACATGGAAAAGATGGAAATGGGCGAGAAGATCCGTCCATGGTTAGCACAGTACCTGGCAATCCTACGTACCACCCCTGACTGGTTGATTACTGGAGTCCAGATTCTGAGACGGAGTTTGAATTTTGAGGCACAGGGGTGGGAGACCTTTATTTGCAGCCGGTTGGACCCTACCACTCATGACAACACCCTACCTCTCCACCTGACTGTGTTAGTGGCTTCTATCATGGCAGGGTACCCCATTAACATGGGGAATGTGTTGTCCAGAATCATTATTGTAGTGGGTACGAAGCTTGACCAGAACTATCCTTTCCCCAGAACCCTCACTATGTACTTTCGGGACATGAAAGTGGACAAGAGGCCCTATGACATCAAGGTCAAGGCGAAAGCCCTGTTTTCCTAGTACATCATGTAGGGGGGATGACAATTCCAAAATCAACAACTTCAAAGGTACTTCTACTGCTTCAACTGGCCAGTCGGAAGAGCCAGTTATGGTAGTGGGCCCTGCCGAGCATACTTTCACTTCTACAGACATCCCTCCCGGTCCTTCCACATCCACAGCCATTCCTGCCAGTCCATCTACATCAACAGGCCCGGAGATCCCATCTTCCCGAGCCTATTCTATTACTGCTCACCGACTAAGCCAGGCGCTTCTTAGCATAAACAACTGGATTTAAACTGCCTCATCCAAGTTGTCCACACTCACCACTGTGGTAGAGGCTCAGTCGGCACCTCTGGCCCTACAGGTTCCACAGTCGATAGAGGATGCGCTCAAGGAGATACTTGACAACCAGAACAAGATCCTCGGCACTCAGGCAGCACTCTCCAAGGCAGTTAATTCACATAGCAAGGCTCTCAAGGAGCTCGCTAGGGAGCACAAGAAGCTAAGGAAGACACGTGCCTCCAAAGAGTCCATGAAGGAGCTGAGGGCAAATGAAGACAGAATGAAGGCATATCACCTGCCTTTACATTTATTACTCCAGGTCCTAGCACCAGCAGTTCATCCAGAGCCGGAGTAGTCACAGAGGCCTCCCAAGAGGAAGAGGATGATCCCTCGAGTTGATGATGCAGTCATACAACTGGATGACCTACAGGAGACCTCTTCCAGTCAGCCACTTGATGCACTACCTACAACGCCTGTCCAGGTATAGGCCTAGGTCCCAATAACAGAGCAGCAGGGCACAGGGGACCAGTCTAAGGTCCCTGAGCACAGAGAGGACCCAGGGACCACTTATGAGCCTATGCAGATAGACGGGCCATAGGGAGTCTTCTATATCCTTTTTCCTCTTATCTTTTTGGTGCTTTATTTAGACTAGTTGGCATTGGGGACAATGCCAGCTTTCATTTGAGGGGGTTGGCCCAACTTTTTATTCATTCGAATGATTGTATATATTTAACTTTTTTTATGCTTTCTTGATTTTTCATCTTTGGTCTGTATATAATTTTGATATCTCTTTACATTTATCACATTTTTATTTCACTTTGGGTCTTTATATAAAGTTATATCACATTGTCTATATTCATCCCGTCCATTGTATATTCAAATCCCCTCTTGTATATATTCATTCTATTTTCCGCAAAATTTTCTTTTTAGCTTCTTATTTGTGATTTGTAGCTTTTTGTTTTTGAAGTTTGCAATAAGCCTTTGGTTTTTATAATACCACGGTTCTTTCCAAAGGCGGAGTGTTGTGTGAACCGGGTGGCGCTTCCTAATGAAGGATGGCGTGACAACCTTCTTAAGGGTTTGAGTCCATTTTTCTTTTTGGTTTTTAATAGTTAGTAGTAAAAGGGTGCCTCAAGCAAAGCTTCACTTGGGCCTAGCACATTTGCCTTTGATCTCATGATCAAAAATAAATTGTTGTGTTTAGGATGGTGAAACTTGTGACTGTGAGACTCTTGTGTTGACCGATAATCATCAAGTGTTTTTTCGGGACCATTGTGTTCTCAAATTGTATCTAAGGTTGTTGTGGGCCCCCGATTCTAGGTCTTTAGCGATCCCTTAGCTTGTGTGGTGAGTAATTGAATTGCAATCCCAAGTCCCGAGCCATTGGTCTAGAACTTGTTGAGGCAAAATCATAAGTGAATTTTGACTTGAGACATGATTATAGGCTCTCCTTGATCCAAATGATAGTTTGAACAATTCCATAGCCCACCAATGATAAGATCCCTAGTTAATCCTTTTGAGCCTTAGACCTTGTTTCTTTCAAGAACCATGATAAAAGCCTATACCCTTTCCAAAAGATACCCTCTCTTGGCACCCAATCTTTCCTTTAGTTCATGGAAAACGTATAAGTTTAGGGGGAGAGATGAGGATTGCAACAAAGTGGTAAAAAGGCGCAAAAATGAAGAAAAGGAAATGCAATGAAAAAGAAAAAAAAAGAAAAAAGACAAAAAGAAAGTCAAAATGAAAAAGAATAAAAAAAGTTGAAAAAGGATGAAAGGTGTGAAAAGTTGAAAAAGGAGAAAAGGTTTGAAATTCATAAGAAAGAGTGACAGTGTGTCTCTCTAACCCCTTAGAAAGAAGTGAAAATGACTCAAAGATTCAAGTAAATGGATGCCAAATGAATCAAAAGAAGTGCTTAAGGGAAGATGGAACCCACTTACACCAAAACATTCCCTACTGTGAGCCAAAAGCCTTCACAATGTCTTCACAAAAGCCCTATATGATCTTGAGTTGAATGAAGCTTACATTAGTGGATACTCACATAGGGATCAATTTCATGGTTAATTGCTGAATTAGTGGTTGCAAACACTAGTTTGTGTTTAGTTGACTAGGGTTCTTCTTGAGAAAGAGAGCCTAAGTATCCAAAATTGATCCAACAAGGAATTGGGGCGTAATCAAGAGATTGATAGGCCCAATTAAAAGGCTAAACCTCGATAGAGTAATACTCGACTTGAATCTTATTGCTTGTACAAATTTGTATATCCAATTTATTTTGAGAAAGTCAATTGGGAAAAATCACTTGAACCACCGAGAGGTCTAGAGTGGGTAAATAGTGCAACGATTATATTATACTCCCCAAATATGTCAAATATGCCTTAGACTTAAGTACCCGTCAATTCATCACCTAGGCGGAAGTCACTACCTAATGCTTTTTAAACTTATTTGAACAACTGTAGCATTATAACTCTTAGCGTAATTTAGTTGAAATTACCATTTGTACTTTGATAATAGTATAATTAAAGAAAATCCCAAAAATGATGAGAAGTTTAATTAAGAACACATACACAATCCTAAACTAGATGGATACTCGATTCCAATTCTAGCTCTTTGTGGATTCGATCCCGACCCAAAGTCAGGTAAAAGCTATTGTGAACCTCTCTTGCTACTTATTAGTAGTGCGGAGTTGGCAGCGATCAGGGGGCTTGATCACGATCTCATAGAAGGAAAATTGGTCAATGTAAAATCGTGCTTCGCGAACGCGAGGGTTTGATCGCGTTCGCGAAGAATGAAATTAAGGCTTGGGCAGAATGTTTTTAACTCGTCTTGTCTGCGATTTTGGGGCTCATTTCCGCCATAGTTGGTCATTTTGGTAGATTTTTGAAGGAGATTGAAGAGGGATTCAAGAGGAAACATTTGAAAGTAAGATTCTTGGACTTACAACTCGATTATTATGTGAATTATACCTAGAAACGCATGAAATCTAAGCCTAAAATTGAAGAGCTAGGGCTTGAAATTGGAGAACAAACATTTAGGCTTTGAAGGGCTATTTGTGGATGGATTTTGATGTTCTTGATATGTATGAACTCGTGGAAAGATAAGGAATCTATTGTAGTAAAAATTTCTAAATTTCGAGACTTGGGCCCGAGGGTCAGATTTTGGTAATTTCGGGTTTTGTGCTTTTTATTGATTGTTTTCTCTTGGGCTTTGTTCCCTTAGCATATTTTGATGTCCTTGTTCTGATTTTGGATACATTAGACGTGCGTGGAGGCTGATTCGAGGGGAAAAGGCATCGTGAGCTAGAGATTTAGCTAGTTCGAGGTGAGTAATGATGTTCTGAGGGTTTGAAACCTCGGATTTGCACATCGAAGTGCTATATTGAGGTGAAGCACACGCTTGATGACGAGCGTGGGGTTGTGCACTCTTGGAAATTATGACTTAGTCCATCCCGATTGATGATTTTACCCAGTATTTGCTTGAAAACTATTTGCTATCATCATTATTTGGGCTGAATGACTTATTTGGGCATATTGCCAACTATTTGAACCCTTCTAGGCTTTTCATTGATATTTCTTTATTGTTTTGACTTGTTACTTGACTTCAGTCATGTTATTTTCTACTGTTTTCATACTCAGCCATGTTTACTCAGTTTTAAGACTTAAATGATGTAGAAAATGATGTTTGGGCTGAGAAACACTGTTTTTACTATTGCCTGAGGGGCTCGTGATGATATTGACTGAGTAAAATTGAGGGCCTATATTCTGAGGGAAAATTGATACTGATTTGAGGCCGAGGGCCTAAGGTATGTATGCCACTAGGTGGCTTGCTTGATATGAGGCCGAGGTCCTTATTTTGATGCTACGAGATGGCTTATTATTGTGCTTGGGCCGTAAGGGGCCCCTCCAGGAGTCTGCACACCTCCAGTGAGCGCGGGTACTCATTGTGATGTGAGATTGAGCTCGATGGGCTATTATTATTCTGAGATATTGCTCGAGGGGAGAACTTTTGTTTGTTTACTTTACCTTAATTACCTGTCCATTTACTTGTTTACTTGTTGAAAGAGGATTTTACTTGACTTTTCACTAGTTTACAGTTTTTAAATGGTTTTACTGCTTCTTTGTAGAATGCCTTGTACCCCGTGTGCAGATTCTAATGTAGTTGGTTCCGCTCCCGAGTGCTGATTCTTCTAGCTTCAGGCAGGCATTCAGAGATTACGAGGTAGCTGTTGACGTCCTCAACCCCGTGTATCTACTCTATTATCGCTTCTATTTCCTTTCGGACATTGTACTAGTTATGGATTTATCATATTTTATTATGACTTATAGATGCTCATGACGAGTGACACCTCAGTTAGGGCTGTGTATGTGTGTTCTTCCGCATATTTTTGTTATTATCGTTTATTTAGAATTTATTCTTATCATGTTTAGACTGTTTTTAAATGCTTATCTATTAATAATTGGAAAATAGAAAGTTTCGGCTGGCCTTGTCTTCACGAGAAGCGCTATCACAATCGGGTTCGAGGTTAGGGTCATGACATTTAGAAAGATATTAGATTATTTAATTAATTATTTAAGAGGAGAGGATATACTACTATTAAAATTCATTTAACTAACCTATATCTTGAAATTGCTAGGCTTATGCTTATTGGAATTCCATGACATTAGGCCACTTATTTGTTTGTAAAAAAAAGCTGGTTTATTGACTAAGAAAAGAATTCAGCTTATGGATACATGTGAGCCAAACCAGTATATATTATTGAAGCCTATTAGCAGTCAAATCTCAAATCTCTTAATAAGTCCCATAAATCAAACTTTATTTCAACTTAACTATGAAACTGACCAAATTTGATGTTAATAACAATTTACCTCAATAAATAATGTAACCGAACTATTATATAAGCTCACTGAAATCTAACACTAATAAATGGAACAAAGATTCAAGCCAAATTCAATAAATATATTTTATATTTGAAATATAACTTCAAGGAAGGTTAAAAAATTAACTAAGCAAGGAGATGCCAAAGCAAGCTAATAAAGGTGTGAACACAGTAAACTAAAGAAATTAGATTCACATTTACAATATGTTCACCTAAAGTAAATGAAAGATTTTAAGTGCAATAAGGTGAGAAATGGACTTTCAATAACTAAACAATAATAAATAGAGAGTTATCTTCTAAAAGCCATAACTATTGGATATTTACATATTTTTATAAATACCTACAACATTTATTCTTAAGCAAAGACGAAGTACAACATGCTTCAGCCATCCGGACAAGTTCGAATCTTCTTAGTACTATCAAAAATCTGCAATACAAAGACGTAGGAATTACCTAGTTCGCAAAATAAAAATATAGCAGTGAGATGAGCAGAAACTGCAGCAAAATAGCAGAAAAACAACAATAAAAATATGCAACAACAACACCAAATTCGTATCCAAATAGCCGAAACTTTAGAGAAGAAACCCAGAATCAGCTCTAACAGACTTATTCTTTTGAAAAGAGTTTGTACCCTAAGAAACACTCATAAAGTTCAACAATTTCAGCTTGCTTTCTTTAAGTTTAGCTGCTGATTTTTACTCCTAAAATAGTATTTTTAGTGTGTAAAAATACCGAACATATGTGTGATATAGTGTGTAAAAGATGTCTTTCTAGAGTCCAAGATATGTTGAATATGTAAAGATGAAATCCTCTTTATATAGGAGAAGAAATGACTTTGGGACAGATTTGGTTTAGCTAAAAATCTATCCAAAATGATGGATTTTTGATTAAAAAAATCTGTCCAAAACCATAATTATGGCCAATGAATAGTTTTTCGTATCAACTGTGAATAGAATTCTGGAGTATTGTACTCCAAAATAGCCCTCAATAGTAAAAGGAACCAAACAAAGGCCTTACACTCAAGATCAAACATATCTACTCTTCGGCTTTTAATAAAATCAGTACCAACCATGTGATTCAAACCAAACTAAGATAGAAAGAACATATAACTAGACTTAACAGCTGAACTAAAACTTAACTATGAGAAACTCAGAATCTAATAACTAAAAAAAAAATTAAAACAAGTATATTATCCAAACTAACTAATTGTAATCATGATCTTAGCATATCATATACAAACTAACTATTTTACTAAACAACTATGGCTTAACAAAAACACTTAACTAAACAAAAACTATAACACATTGACAACCAAATAGCCCTAATAACCAAGAGCTAATCCTAACTAATACGTGATTACACGTAATGACTACGAACATAGACAAAATAATAATGAATTTTATATTATAATGAAAACTATAATCAAACATTAGGAAACAACAAAAACAACCAAAAAAATTAAAAAAAATCAGAATTATGAGGAAAAGATTAGGGTTTGGGTTTACCAAATTTTAAGGACATTCGAGGCCGAATTGAGTTACGTGACGATACCGGAACAATCAAATAGCAACTGTCCAACCCCGAAATGTGCGTTTCTTTCGGGTAGACTCTAAAACAAATAAGTTTCAACGTCTTGCAGAAAAGAAACATGTATCTTTGAGTCAAGAAGCGGACTGCAACAGAGACGCGATGGCTGGGTGCTGCGACAATGGTGGTTTTGGGTTGGAGATAAGAAAAGAAGAGGAGGAAGGTATAAATTATATAGGAGTTGGGGCTACCGGCTGGCGGTGGAGTGACAGCGGCAGTGAGGCGGCCGGTGGAGATGGACGGGAGCATTTATGGGTGAAATTTAGGAGAATGTGTAGGTATCGTGGATCTCTATCCATTCATGTATGTGTTGTAGGGTGGTAGTGGCCAGGACTTCATGAATTTGGAAAAAAAAGGTGGCAGCTAAGGTTTCATAGATCTAAAAATTGAGTAATTTGAGTGGGTTTTGAGGGATTTGGGTTAGAAATTTGAAAAAATGAGATTAAGGTGATTGTATGGTACGATTTTGGGGTGGTTGGATACATACCGCCGCCGGCAGGAATTTTGACCCGCGAAGATGGGTGGCCGACGGCTAGGATAGAAGAAGAGAAGAGAGAGGAAGGAGAAAATAATTATGGAGTAAATGAGGCAAACTTTCATCATTTCTAAGTCTTAAATACCTAGTTGAGAGATTGATTGTGGACCATTGGATGAGGGAGAGATTGATTGTGGACCATTGGATGAGGGAGAGATGAATGGATGAGATTTAATCTTGATTCACTTAATGAAACGACATAGTTTTGAGGCAAAACTACGTAGTTTCGAACCCTTTTAATTGCAGGCCCTTATCTTGCATTCTTGGCCACTTTTTCTTTCAACTTTTGCGAAATTTCTTCCTTAATCCTACTTATTAAACCAAGTTTACACAAATAAATAAATTAATTAAATAACTTATTCAAACGATCAATTAACTAGATTGATTCACCAATTGAAAAGTGAGTCAATTTCTAAAATGCACAAACAAAGGAAGAACTATTATTTTTGGTATTTTCATAATAGAAAATATGCAATTAAAGACACAAAATTTAAGAAAAACAACTAGAATAACAAAACACTTAATGACTTTAGGAGGTGTTAAAATAGTGTAAAAATAACGTGTTCACAGCTACCCCTCTTTGCTCGAGAACATGAAGAGTTTTTTTGCAAAGAAAAGTGAATGCCATAGCTAATTTTTGCTCACATATCACTCTAATGGAAGCTTTTTTTAAAAAGTTAACCGAACCTTTCTTCCGAGGTTGCCTACATATCCTTGGCTATAAAGGAATCAAGTCAGTGTAGTTCTGAAAAATTTGGTAGCTGAGATGTCACGACCCGGATTTCACACCCTCGGGAGTCATGATGGAGCCTACTAATACGAGCTAGGCAAATCAATTATTTGCACAATTTACCTTTTTATCTATTTTATATTCATTAACAATTGCGAAGTAATAACACTTAAACAACGGAATTTAACATAAGCGGAAGAAAAAGCAATAATCTAATAGAAAAAGAATCTAATACAAAGGTTTGAATCTCGACTACCCAGTACTGGTGTTACAGTTTCACAGACGGTCTAAGAACACTACAAATAAGGGTCTGAAAGAAATAAATACAATATTTTCCCTGGAAATGCATGAAAGAAACAAGAATAGTAGATGGAAGGAGACGCCAAGGCCTGTGGATGCCTGCAGGACAACCTCGATCGTTTGATGAACAAGAATCAGCAATCCCACCGCGGTCCAAAGTCTACAACACTGGGTTTTGCACAAAAAAAGAGCAGAGTGTAGTATCAACACAACCGACCCCATGTGCTGGTAAGTGCCTAGCCTAATCTCGGTGAAGTAGTGACGAGGCAAGGACCAGACTACCAAATAAACCTGTTCAGTATACAATGTACATCAGAAAATAAAACAGAAATAGACAAGTAAGGATGGGAGGGGATATATTCTACGGGGGTATACCAATATTAACAGTAAATCAAAAGTAACAGTCTAAGGGCAGCTTAGAATTCACAGCAAAACAAAAGAAACTAATATCCAAGCTAAACACACTTGTATCGATAATTGTTGTTGTCACACCTCTTTTTTAGGGCTTACACCACGTGAAGGATATAATAAAAAGAGTTTTTCCAATCAAAGGACAATTGAAACGGGATTCTTTTATTAAGAGATTCAGAGTCGCCACTTGGGAGATTTATGGTGTCTCAAGTCACTGGTTTGAATCCCGAATCAAGGAAAGGGTTTGACTCTGTATTACAGTCGCGAACCAGAAATCCGGGTAAGGAATTCTGTTAACCCGGAAGAAGGTGTTAGGCACTTCCGCGTTCCGTGGTTATAGCACGGTCGCTCAACTGTTATATTTTGATTTTATTTGATTTTATTATATGCTAACTTATGTGCTTTTATTTATAAACTTATTCTATTATTATTTATTTGAAAAGACTTGCGACATCGTGAAAGCACGTTTCCGATTACATTGCCATCAAGGCACCCGTTTTTGTTAACGCACTTCGACTTTGTTGAGATTTGGATTTGGGTTGCAATCAATGCACACCCGAATTTAAGGAAGTAATTTTAATTAAAAATCGCGCCTAAGGATTCTAGCGGGATAATGTTTAGGAAAGGCCATTGAAATTTGCTAAAATAGCCCCTCCAAATTCTAACTATTTTTCAATAATCAATTATCGAGGGCTTCGCAATTATTTTTGGTTCAGCGAGGCTCATCTCCAAATTTTAGCCATTTTTAATTATTGTTTGTTTATTTAAGAATTACGACATCGTGAAAATGCATTTTTAACCACGTCACCACCAGTGTACATGTGATTATTATCACATTTTAATTTTGCCGAGATTTGGATTTGGGTCACATAAATGTGCACCCGTATTGAGGAAGGTAATATTATTAAAATACGCGCCTAAAACAACTACGCGTTTATTAACTTTGCGGGGATCCATGGAATTTTGCTAAATGGAGCGCCTTGAGTTCTAAGAATTTTAAAATTAATTAAATGAGGGACACACATTTGGGATTTTTATTCGGCGTGGCGCACCTCAAATTATTCTAACCATGTTTCTAAATTAACCTATGTGGGCCATGAACTTGAGTATGGAT